>VZTT01046451.1:0-11609 GCA_013400855.1 Buphagus erythrorhynchus | reverse complement strand
TCTTCCTTTTTCCCTCTCTTCCTCCTCTCTCCCCCTGTTCTTCCTCCCCTCCCCCTGTTCTTCCTCCCCTCTTCCCCCCTTCCTTCACTGTTTTGAAGGCAGTTCAGAAAGCTGATGGTTTACTGCGTGGGTCTGCTCCTTTGCAATTTTATTTCAAAATTTTATTTGGAAAGAAAAACAGAAAAAATAAAATAAAAAAACCAAAATAAAATGGGTTTTGCTTAGAAAATGGTGCAGAAAAGTTGGTGCAACTTGTCTGACAGTGTGAATAAAAGCAGCCTGTGGCTTTGTAGCTTATTCAAGAAAAATCTAGACAAACAGCAATTTAATTGTTGTGTTTTCAGCCCAGAGCCTGGGGCTTGGTTTAAAAGGGCAGGGCAGGAGGAAGAACAGGTGTCAAAAGATGTACCTGATCAAAATGACACAGCAGGGCAGGGCTGGGATTCCAGCCCTGGGATCCTGATGTTTGGCACTGTGGTGCAGCTGGAGATCTCTGTGTCCCTGGGACAGGAGAGGGGCAGAAATTCCCCCCCACACCTTTTGGGACAGGTCTCAGGAATTCAGTGTATTCACTGAAGCACAGGTGTCCAGGTGCTCTCAATTTTGCCCTGGGTTTCTTGGAAGGGAGGGGGCTGTCTAAAGAATTCAATTGACCAACAAGCCAAAGATGGGAGATTTATGGAATTGAGAGGTCAAGGTTTTCTTATTAAAGTGTTTTTTTTGGTTTTTCCCCTTTTCCAGGTGACGTACAAATGGCTGAGCTACACCCTGGGCGTCCACGTCAATCAGGCTAAACAGTAGGTGTCACTGCATCCCCCAGAGACTGGCTAATTCCTGTTAATTCCATGTGAATTCCTGTTTCCATCATCCTAGTGAGCATATTGAAATTATTCCTCTGGAAATATTTAAAAACCCTGGCTGCCAGGCTTGCTGGGCCTGTTCCTCTCTCAGGGGTTTCAGAGATGCCTTTTTGGAGGAGAGACAGTGGAACAAGCTGCCCAGGGGCTGAGAGACCCACTATTAAGTGTATTTGCCCTTTGGTTCCTGTAGTTGTTGGGCTGGGATTCTCCACAGTGGCAGAGGAGCAAGGCTCTCAGAAAGATTAAATCAATCCTGGGGAGAATTAACTGAGCTTGTGTAACAAGTGTCCATGTCAGGCTGGCTTTCCTGTTTGTTCCAGCGTGGGCTCCATGGCAGGGTGGCTGCAGGCTCTCTCCTTTGTGGTGGCTAACACTGGTTTCTTTTGCAGAATGCTTTATGATTATGTGGAGAGGAAACGGAAGGAGAACTCAGGAGCTCAGCTTCATGTCACCTACCTAGTAGCAGGAAACCTCCTCCAGAATGGACACGTTGTGAGTGTTTCACTTCTTACACGTGTCTGTGAGTGTTTCACTTCCCACAAGTGTTTGTGAGTGTTTCACTTCCCACAGGTGTCTGTGAGCCCTTTGGTGTCTCTTCTGCCTTGGTTTGTGGTCTTGGGGTCAGAAGCTGAGCTGCTGTTTGTGCAGCAGGAGCTGCAGTGTGCCAGGGCTTGTGGACAAGGACAAAAGAAGGCTCAGTGTCTGTCCCAGGGTGCAGACAATGGGCAGGGAAGATCAGTTGGTCGTGGTTTGGGAACACAGTGCTGAGTAACACACCAGGGTTCTGCACTAATGAACTGTTTCCACTCATCTCAATCCTCTCGCTGTTGTTGGGCAGCAAAGTTTACAAACCCTCGTGCAGGGGCCCTTCTGAGATCAACTTACCCACGTCCCAGGATCTGCTGTGGCTGGGACGTGTCTGAGTGGGGTTTGGAGGGAGCCTGGAGCTCATGTAACATGGAATAAGAACAAATGGAACAGCACATGTACAGTTGAAGTTGTCTTGTTAATTAAAGCAGCTTTCTAATCCTGGTAAACAAAAGAAACATGAGTTTATTAAACAGTATTTTATTTTTAAAGTGCTTCAGCTTATTAAGCAAAGGAATTGGTGCTTAATGCATTTAGCTTGTCAGATTTTCAGGAATGTCAGCTAAAACTTCAGGCAGATAGCCAGAGGTTTTTGAAAGAAAATGGGAAAATTTAGTGTCTGCTCCCCTTTGCCTACAGACAAATTTAAGAGCCAAACACTAAATGCCTTTGACATCCCACCAAATGTTTTTAAATACACAAATATCTATTACAATATGATCCAGTCTTCTTTTAGGGATAGTAAATCTCAGGGTGTCCTGGTTTTTATTTGTAGATTGGAAAAAAAACCAACCCAACAAACCTTTTTTTTATTCTCCCAAATAATAAACTGGTTCACATACATGGAATATTGACTGTCAGCCTCCCAGTCTGCCTGAAATGGAAGGTAATTATTTATTGCATTAGTTCTGTATGATGGAACATAGGTATATAAAGTTGCATAGGTATTTAGTGTCACTTTTATAGCCCAAGTTTAACAGGTTTTTCCCTCATTTCTTTTGGAAATAACAGGTCTGCTGTCTCGCTAGAACTGGCCAGGGGCTTGTCAACCTGTACTGTTATATTTAATGTATTTGAAAAACAAACAGGTGACTTCTGACATATAATTATTAAAACAAATAATGATATTTGAACCCTGTCTTAGCAGCTAGTGTATTTTTACAAGAAGACTACAGCAGCAATCCTGGTGTGCTGGGAGCCCTGCACTGCTGCCTGCTGGCAGTAGGTGTAGCCGGAATGCTGTGGATCCATCCAGCTGCAGCACTCCTGAAGGCAGAGCCATGGAAATCCCTCTCTAATACTCCTTAACACTGCTGCTTTCACACTGAGGGGCCCAGACTGACAGTCTTCACTTATCCTCTTACCTGCCTATGTTTTCTTGCCATGTGCTCTTTTGCTTTCTAATTAAAGCAACTTTTTAATCCTGGTAAACAAAAGAAGCATAATTAATTTACAGTATTTTGTATTTAAAGTGCTTCAGCTCATTAAGCAAAGGAATTGCTGTTTAATTCATTTCTTTTTCCTCATTGCTGCTTGTCAGATTTTCAGGAATTTCATCTAAAACTTCAGGCAGATACCCCAGAGGTTTTCAAAATAAAATAGGAAAATTGAGTGTCTGTTCCCCTTTGCCCACAGACAAGAGCCAAACACTAAATGCCTTTGACATCCCACCAAATGTTTTTAAATACACAAATATCTATTACAATATGATCCAGTCTTCTTTTAGGGATAGTAAATCTCAGGGTGTCCTGGCTTTCGTTTGTACATTGGAATAAAACACCTACAAACTTTTATTTTTGTTCTCCTAAATAGTAAGCTGGTTCACATGCATGGTGTATTGTCTTTTAATCTCCAAATCTGCCTGCAATGGAAGGTAATTATTTACTGCATTAGTTCTGTATAATGGAATGTATTTAATTAAGGCTGCACAGGCAGTATCATATTTATAGCCTGAATTTAACAGGATTTTCCCTGATTTCAGACAGGTCCATGGTATCTGTTTAACACAGAATTAGTGGTGGGGTTTTCAGTCTCTCTGGATCCTTTAAGAGCTTTAAAAACTGATGAGTGTTTAAAGGCACTGGCAGTGTTCTGTGCTACAATAATCATCAGACTTTCTTATTCAGTAACTGGAAACAGCAGACTTGCATACAACCTCGGATTTTAAGCTTGTGTTTCTTTTTTCCAGTGCCACAAGGTTGCAGTAGTGAGGGAGGATAAACTCGAAGGTAAGCAGACTGGGAAAGTCATGTGGCTTTAACTTTTTTCTTTGAAAGAACAGCAAAATGAGCAAAGCTCAGAACTTGCCATCTGCACGTAAATGCCCAGCCAGGCTCTTGGGGTCAGGTGTGTACTTTTTGTACCAGCTGTTTCTCAGAATTTGGAGTATCTGAGCCAACAGCTGAATACCTTCAGGCCTGTGATTTGAGTCTGGTTTTTTTTTTTTTTAATTTTGAACGTTTTGTCAGTGATTCTTCTCCACCTCCCTGCCACTGACAGCAGGGAGACAACAATACCCTGGTAGTGTCTCAGAACAATTGTGAGCCTTCAGGCCCCCAAGAATGCTGCAACTGGTAATTCTGGCTATTGGTTCAATGCAATTGCAGTCTTTGCTCCGAGTCCTGTGGGTGTTAAAACCTTCTCACAGGACATTTACCTCACTTTTGTGAGTGAAAAGTGAAAAAAACCCCTTTGTAACACTGCTCTGGGCTCTGTCTGTTGTCTCACCATCTTCCCTAGCTCTGGTCCTGCTGATGAAATCTTACCCACAGAATTGAAACACAACTTGAGGCTCTTCATCACTTTCAAATAACATCTTTGGCACTTGAGAACACACTGTGGTATTTGTGACCTTAAGGATCTGTGCTAATGACCTCACTTTGTTTGAAAGACTTGCGTTGTTGGAAATCTGAAGTGGATTTCTAGCTCAGGCTGTTTTCCTCGGAGTAGGAGATTGTCAGGCAGTGCAACTACTCTGTGTCATGTTTGTTGAGTTATGTGTGCTGTGTAACACTGTTTTGCTGTGGAGGAAAGGGTTGCTCATGCTTTTTGTATTGGAAGGCAGGCCAAAGGTATGACTTATATTTGGAAGAGGCTGAGATTTTTGATGGGAGTAGGGCTGCATAGTCTAGGACTGGCCCCAAGAAACGATTACTGTGTGTATTTTTATAGTGCCTAGAAGCTCAGCCTCAGACCAGGACTCTGTGGAAAGAACAATATAAGCAATGAACAAAGAATTCCTAAAAACCAACCCTTGTCTCAAGGGGGTTGCAGTCTAAGTAGCATAAAAGAGATAAAGTCTTCATTCCAGCAGGCTGGCGGGGGTGACACTGTGGTGCTGGACACAGCCCCAGTGGCACAGAGCAGTTCCAGCAGGGCAAGCAGTGACCAGCGACCTCCTGCCTTAGCTTTAGGTACTCACTCAAGTATTCTGGATCCCAAACACTGGATGTTTGGGAGGTAAACACAGAGAGATCACTCCTAAGTCAGTTGTGCAAGAACCAAGAGTGTAGTGGAAAACGTGACAAGCTTGTGGAGTTTGTTACCTTGAATTCTTCATTAGTGAGCACTGGGAGAAGGTGTGGTTGGACCTTTTTATATTCAAGTTTTGCTGTCAAGTGGTCTGTCAGTCTTTCTGCATCCTAAAGGGTGTGCTAACAGAGGTTTTTTTCCCTCTTTTTCCCCAGCAATGAAGTCGAAGCTGTCCACAATTGCCAGTGTGCACGTGTACAGCATTCATAAGGCCCTGCTCAAGGACAGCTCCCCCCTCTACAACACCGACTATGACATCGTCAAAACAAACCTGCAGCACTGCAGCAAGTGAGTCCTGCCTCCCTGTTCCTTCTGAAGCACTTCCAGACTGCTCTTGCACTTCACTGCTTACTAGATAGGGCTGGCTTTTTAGAGAGCTAGGAAAAGATAGGCTCCAAGTCCTGCCAGACCAGTGCCCAAAGAGCACATTGTGTGATCGTTTTGTAAACTGAGCTCACAGTTGGTTCGCTTGGTCCTTGCTCTGACAGGGGAGACTGTTCCAGTACCTTGCTTGTCTCATGGCTGGAAACATTTCCCTCTTTTCCAGGCCATACTTAATCATGACCATTTTAATCCAGGTCCCAGCCACACAGGGAGAGAAAATCGAAACAGGCTGATAAAACCATGAATGATGTGCTCAGCAAAGCATTTACAGGAGTTTGCCTTCTGTTCTGTGAAACTGTGTTTTCATCTTCTGGGCTCTCTGAAGATGTCTCACAGAAACTCCTTCTCCGGGAGCTGGGCTTTGATCTGTGTGGGTTCATTGCAGCTCAGAATAGGCTGTGATCTCTGCACACAAAACAGTCCAGGCAGCACAAGTGTCCTTCGTGGTAGAACTGGAGAAGGACTGGGAGGGACTGCAGTCTCCAGGAGTCACTGTCTCACTCCTGAGCAGCGCCTGGCAGCTGCAGCTTTTCCTTTGTGTGTTGTTCCCACCACAACAGCTTCAGCTTGAAGTCATGGGGATGCACGGTGCCATGACCAATCTGGTTTAAAGGGGGATTCCTGAAGGGTGTGTCATAGGAAGAGTATAGGATTTGACAGGAGAAACGTGGTTGTATCCAGAGTGTTGACGAGAGAGCGGCAGAGAAAAGAGAAGCTGCGTGTTTGGGCATGAGTGGGGATGCCCTGGAAGGTGCTGCATAACCCCACCTCAGTGGAGCCACGTGCCCTGGGTGTGGCTGTAAGTGCCTTGTTCCACTCTGTTTACTCTTAGGCACTCCAGCATGGTGATACTTGCGCCTTAGGGATACTTGCGTCCTTTGAGATTTAAACATCCAGAAGGTTTAGATAATCCAGGTTCTGAAACAGCTCTCTGAAGCCTGTGTGTGAATCCAGCTTTGAAGCGGGATTTCCCAAGCAAACTAAGAAAAACTGCACCTTCTTCATTTGTCATTTGTGACCCAAGTGACATAAATACAAATTGATCACATTCCCTCTCTCTTCCCATCTGCGTGGATTGTCTTTGACACTTGGGAAGAGATTCCTGCAGGACCTGCAAAAGCCAGAGGTTTAATTCTGTGAGGTTTGTAGCAAACAGAACTTCCCTGGCTGTCCAGATATTTCACAGCTCTGGGACAAGGATCTTTGTTCTCTCCTGTGTTTCTATGGGACCTGCTTTGCTGTGGAGACAGTGGAGGTGGTTAGATGTATAACTAATACCAATATCTGGGTTTAATGCCTGTTGCCATTGCCAGCTTTCCAAACAGAAGCAGCTCCTTGTTTGCAGAGCATAGTCCAAGTATTGCCTCTTTTTTCAGTGATTATTTAGTGAATTTTTGGGTCAAGCCCATAAAGGTACAGTCACACAGCAGCATCAGGGCAAGCTGACTAGGAATGTGGGAAGTTTAGCTGAGCTCTGCTGCCCAGTCAACAAAACTATTGATAATATTATTTATGACTATTGTATATTGTGGGGCTGGTGATGTTTAGAGTAGGAGCTCAAGCTGCCCTGAGAGCTGTATTAACCGTGTTAAAAACAGATGGAAAGTATAAAGGAGAGTAGGATTATTTTTCTTCAATGTCTGCTTTCCTTCCTTTAAAGGTCTGAATGTCAAGAGGTTGCTGCTGCAGCCTCGGAATGCTGTGGAGATGGTGGTGTTTTGTTAATACAGATCCTGATGGGAGTAGAAGTGGATTTTGCACGTGAGCAGCTAATGCTGAGGCACAGAAACGAACTGGCAGAAGGCTGCTTTATTTCTTAGGCAAATAAAAATATGCTGTGTAATTCAGTGGGCTGGGAGGCGTGAGTCCGGGCTCTTTTGTGGCATTTCTGTGGGAAATCTGGAAAGCGTCGCCTGTGATTTGCACAGTGGGGAGCAGAGTTCAGCTATTTTTGGGAACTGCTATTCTTGACTGTCAGTAAGTTGTGCTGTAACTGCGAGCATGTCATTTAGTTCTTGTATCTCCATATCCCCGAACAATTGAGTTTCAGACCGTTATAAGCCACGCTGCTTCTCAGTCTCAGGGATTACATGGAAATGACTTTGTATAGTTAAATCGGAACGTCATGGATATCTTCTGGGCCATTTCAGTTGCTCAGTTTGAGCTGGGGTTTGCTTACCTGGCCGAG
Source organism: Buphagus erythrorhynchus (assembly GCA_013400855.1). Taxonomy (NCBI): domain Eukaryota; kingdom Metazoa; phylum Chordata; class Aves; order Passeriformes; family Sturnidae; genus Buphagus; species Buphagus erythrorhynchus. The sequence continues at coordinate 4,058 of VZTT01046451.1, read as the reverse complement.
TGTGGCTGCTTGTTGCAGCAGCTGTGGGCTTTGTCAGAGCATCAGAAAGCTGTAAACGTTGTAGATCCTCACACAGCCACACAACTTCTGCCACAGGCTCTAGAGAGCGTAACCCGTTTAGGAATAGAATGCAGCCCGCTCCCTGTCCAGCCTGGGTGTAGAGAAGGCCCTTTTCCCCCCAGGAAAGCTACACAGCTTGTTTAACATGCAAGTGCTGTGGCTCTTGCTGACAGGTTCAGCTGATCTTTTCATCAGAGGTCTCTTGCTCTGTGCCAGCCTTTCTTTCTTGTCCCACGCACAGATGAAATTGCTCCTTTTTCCATAACAGGAGAAGGCAGGCCCGGAGGAGCAGCAGCGCTGCAGGAGGGGGGGAAGGCGAGGTGAACCCGGCAGAGTTGAAAAGGCTAATGGGATTTTTCACTCCACCACACAGGTTCAGTGCCATCCGCTGTGCTGCCGCCGTGCCCAGGACGCCGGCCGAGGCTCCGCGAGTGCCGGCGCAGAGTCCGCAGGGCCAGCGGGACCCCGGCGCTGCCGGCGCGCTCAATGGCCACGGGCCCCCGGCTGCCAAAGCCCCCCCGCAGCAGCACAAGGGGATCATGGGCATGTTTGCGGCCAAAGCAGCGGCCAAAGCCCAGGACACGCCCAAGGAGGCCAAAGCAGAGGCCAAGGAGGCCCCGGGTGTAAGTTACCTCAGACCCCCCTGGGTCCATGGCTTTAATGATCCGCTCACACACCTCCTCAGTGACCTCAGCCAGCCCTGCACTGCTCCTCGTGCCAAGCCCATTGGGAGTCCCACTGGGAGTGCTCAGTGATCCTTTGTCAATGTTTGCCTGTGTGCAGTCACCTGGCGCAAAAGCCCCTCGTGCCACGCTCTTGATCTCCCCACAGAAGTGTACTTGCCATAACTTTGGCATTCCCCAGTGAGCCAGATCTCACTGGGGAATAAGAACCAGCAAAATAAGCAAAAATCCAGTAAACCAGCATAGCTGCCTTGTGGAGACAGTTGTCTCCAGCTATCCCAATATACACACCAGCTGAGGAGCTTGCTCTCCCCATTGTGCTTAAAAGGATTTGTTTTGAGCAGTAAGTGAAACGTGAGAAGCCCAGGTCTTAAAAGTATCAAGGTGTTTAAACTTGGTCGGTGAGGGAAGTTTCAGAGCTTGACCTGTGCAAGACTAAATTGTTTATCTTCTGGACTACTATTTTTCCAGGACAGGATTATGTTTTCATTTTAATTAGTATAATTGTTTTTAAAGCGATGTGGCCAGAGAAATGGGTGTTAAAATGGTAACACTCCCTGTGGATGGTTTGGCCTTTCTATAGCAACTGAGTACATTTTGGTTCCTTTTTCTGATTTTCATAGGGAGTTTAGAACCGGTGAAATGTGCGTGTTTTGGGAACTTCAGTGTCTTTAGTTGCCTTTTATTTGCATGAAAATAAGTTGAATTAGGAGGCTGCACTTTCTTAGGTGGTGTGGGTGTGATTTCTCACTTTGATGGCTGCATTGGTGCAACAGAGCAGTGATATTTCCTTGCAAACAGCCTATGTGCCAGAGGACCTGGATAAAGCCTTCCTGGTTTGGCCAATCCTCTGTTGGCTGCTGTGAATTGAGTCACTGATGGTTTGCAGACAGAACAGTTCTTTCCTGGGAACTGACCCTAGTCCCAAGCACTTATTCCAGTTACACTGTCAGCCATCAGATGGGAATGTGCCCCAAGTCAGATCTGAAGGCCTGGCTAAGGAGTCCTTAGTAACTTACTCTGGCCTCTTTGATGCAGTTAATGTCTAGTGAGTATCTTCAAATTCTCCAAAACAGAGAATTTGCTAAATCTGCAGAGATCTAAGGCAGTGGGAGCAAATGCTAGATATTATTTTGCTTGTCCAGAAGCAGTGCTGTGCATCTTGAGGGCTGGGAGCAATTCCTGTGCTTATTCCTCCCTTTGCTTCCAGGTGTCTGCAGCAAGCAGCAAGCCACCAACAAAGAACAACATCATGAACAACTTCTTTGGAAAAGCTGCTATGAGTAAGTGCTTTTCTGTTTTCAGAGGCCATCATGGTCAGGGAACAGCCTGTTGTAGTTAAAAAAAACAAACAAACAAATGGAAAAAAACCAAACCTGATTATTATTTGAAGTCTCTTTTTGGTTTGTTTTTTTTTTTTCTTTTATTATATTTTATTTAAGTTGGGTAGACATTAAAAAATATTCAGTAGAATCAAGTGTTTTGTACTAGAGCCATGATGGGAGGCATACAGAAAGCAGAACTCTTCCTCCTCATCCCCACTCTACCAAACTCATTGGATTTTCTTTATATCCCCTCTTCCCTAATAGTTTTCCATGTTTTCTTCTGCTCTTTTGCACTCAAAGGGGTTAATGTTTTTGCACATAGCTTTTAAAGCAAAAATTAAGAGTTTTCAGTGGAATTTTTCAGACAAAAAGCTTGCTGGAGGGAGATCAATTAAAATGACATATTTGAACAGACTAACCCAGGAAGGATTTTTAGTGCAGAAGAAATCTGATTTAAAGTGAGTTCTCCTGGCTGGAAGATCAGCTATTGGTGAGATGTTTGCCAAAACCTGTGTTGCAGAGCATGTTAATGGTGCTTGCTTTTCATCACACACCACTGAGGAGCCCATCATTAGTTTTAGGGTTAATTTCTTTCCTAAAAACTGAAGGACTAATAAATGGAGAATAAAAGTGAGGGGTGGCCTTTCTCTTTGAGCAGAGGTTTGGACTAGGTGGCCTCTGCAGGTCCCTTCTGAATTATCCAAGTCTAAAGAAACTATGCTGAAGCTTTTAAATATTGGAATATTGGAAGAGGTCTGTGGGACCTTCTTCAAAGATTCCCTTATAACTGAGTACAAGAGGCTTCTAAGAGGAATTTTGGGAGAGAGTAAACAGCAAAGTTCACTTTCTAACAGACATCTGTCAGAGTTTGCAGGGGACAGTTCCAGCACTGAGCAGACAAGGCACAGCCCTACTGGGACTCTTTGAGTCCCTGTTTTGGTGAGACTGAGGGAGCTGAGGACACTCAGCCTAAGGACAGTCACCACAATTAACTGGAGTAAATTCTAAAGGTCTGGAAAGGGCCCTAGACCAAAGCTCCTGTGCTGAAAACCCAAAGTGGTGTGGTGAAGGTGACCCAGTGCTGATGGGGAAGGCTTTGTGGGTGCATTTCCATTATTTCCAAAGGGGTTCCCTTCTCTGCTGAGTCCTGTGGGGGAGCACATTGAGGAAACTTTGAGGTGGCTGTGGAGAAGGAGCAAAGTGAGCAGAACTGGAAATGATTATGTGTGTGGAGGAGAGGGTGGGATTCCAGGAGTAAGATTTATTCCCTACATGCATGTCTCTCCTGGCTTCAAAGGTTCCACCACTGCCAGAAAGTCCTGAGTTAACAACAGCGGGGTCCTTGGGCTTTCTGCTGTTGATCATAAATATGAGAGCTGTTGTTGCAGTGCTGTTTGCCCTTGCCCAGGGAAGCAGCCAGCCTGTTTTCCCAGCACTCCCAGAAACGCATTGGCATGGTGTTGTGGCCTTCCCAGCAGCCCCTGACCCCACTGATGATCTCCTGCCACTGTCTCCCAGTCCTCTTCCACAGTTTTAACTGCTGCAGCACACATGGCTTGACATCAGGAACAGCAGAACCATGGAAAATCACCTAGAAATTTAAGCATGCCCTTCTTTTTCTCATGTCTGATACAGCTTGGCCAATCTAGATCCCTAAATACATGATGGGTAGTGTTGTCTGTATTCTTTGTGCACAGAGCTAGCCAGCTGCTTTGTAAGTTGTCATTCAAACTGAATGCCCAGTGTTCGTTCTTTTTGAATGGTTTATTCACAGATAAACTCAAAGCCAACTCTGTGCCTGAGCAGCCAAAGGAGGAGAAGGAAGTAGTGAAGCCTTCAGTAGCGGAACCAGAGTCATCTCCCAATACTGTAGCAGAGAAACCTGGGAAGAAAGCAGAGTCTGCTAGAATTCAGCAGAAGGACAAGAAAAGGTGGGTCGTGCCTTTCAGGGTCCCTGTGAACCTCTTTGGGGACAGCCTGCATGGAGCTG
>VZTT01046450.1:42107-57573 GCA_013400855.1 Buphagus erythrorhynchus | reverse complement strand
AAAAAAAACATATAGTCCTGAGAGACCCCAGTCTGTGCTGTAGCTTGTGATACTTGCTACAATTCCTGCAGCGTCCTCCATTCTCATTCCAGGTCTGGCTTCAAATGAAGTTGACCTAAAACATAAGTTACAGTATTAAGGCACAATTGTGCCCTAACAGACTATTCTGGTAGCTAGGATTTCTTAAGGTGAAACTCTCATTCTTTATTTTTCAGAGATGAATAATGGCAGACAAAGCAAATCTGCTGCTACCTGTCTCTAGCCTTTTGCTTCATCTGAACTCCTGTGGCTTCCCCTCTCTGAATGTCAGCCAGTGCCATTGCCCAGGTCCTGCTCTATCTCCATGCTGAGCCTTTACCCACCATCTGATTCATCACAGTGATTTTTCATCTCAATTTGATATGTGAGCTGCTGGCTCCACTGCTGTGTCACGGCTGTCACTAATTTGGTATGACTAGCATCGTGGTAGGTTATTCAGTCTCTGTTTTTTCTTTTTTGAGTTTTGAACCTGAGTCCATCTCCTAGGTAGGGCATTGTCCTCACTTAACACAAGCACTTCACTGATTTTGCTATGTTGTGGTCACAGAGTTAGTTTTAAAATAACATTTGTATCTACTACCTGCATTTTCTAAGGCAGTGGTTACTTGATGAAATCAAGGATTGCTGCTAGGCTCTTCTGCTGGAAGTGCCTTCCTCACTCCTGCCTGTAGCAGGGAGGAACTAAAAGGACCCACTTCACTTAATTAAAAAATCCAGGATAGCTTGATTTTTATCTAGGTTTTGTTTCTATGATTCACTTGTCCTAACGATCCTTGATCTATCAGTAAGAAAGGTTACTGAGCTTTTGAGGTTTTCTGTGTAATGGGAGCACAACAATGGAGTCAGCAGGTGATGTATTCTGGTGCACTTCTCTGTAAAGACTGGGGGCCTGTCATACTGGTTTGTTTTTTCAGGACAGGTCAAAGACCTGTTCTTTGGTGTAGTCCCTAAGCATTTCTTTTTTTAAAATCTTACCATGGTTAAGTAGTTGCTTTCTGTAGTCTTTTGTAGCTCCTCTTTGTAATAAGCAAGTTTCATTGTGCCTTCACCTGATGGTTTAATATTCTGATCAAATTACTTTTGAACCCTGAGCCTTTGAGCATTTTTCTGACTTGGATGATCTTCCACATACAGCCTTCAAGAAAATACTTTTCAGAGGGTTTCAAGCTAATCATTCAAATGAGATCTTTACAAAATGGCTAATATATCAGTTATTTGAAACTGGAGTGGCTTTTACATCAGACCAAATATTTCAACACAACTGAGCCCAGGGTGAGCATTCTGTAACTGTCCCCTTTAGTCTCCCAATTTGACTGCACACTGTAAGTCTGTATGTTTATATTTCTGTATGTATTTTCTATGATTGTGTCTTTTTTTCCTCTTGCTTTGAGTGAAGGAGTTGCTCCTTTTTATTTAGAAAACCTGCATCTTCCTTAGGTTTTCATGCTGTGCTTCTTACTCTCTGCTAAATATGCCAGCTACTGCTATCAGTCCTGAATCTGAACTTCTTTGCCATTTGAGGACCCAGGGTGCCAGGTATTATCTCAGGATGTCATTACTCCTACTCTCAGTATTTTTGGCTAGAATTATTTCTGAGTAATTCTTAAAAAAAAAAAAAAAGAGAGAGACACTCAAACATTAACCCTTTATTCTTAGTAAATCCTTTTTCTTTCTTTTTCTTTAAGTCTGTTTTGCTCCTGATGGGCTTCACTGGGAGAAAACTCCTGCTGTAGATTTCAGTGGGTTGCCCAGGACTCTTGCTTAGGAAGCCATCAAGACCTCTCTAGTCCTTATGTGCTATTACTGATGTTAGTGCTTAAAAAAAAGAAGGCAGTAAATCAAGTTGTCATTCCAAATATGCCTTTTTAAGGTGACTGTAGTAGGGTTTCTGTACCTGTAATTTTTGAATTAAATTTTATTTAAATAAAAAAGCGTCAAGGAACATGTTCCTCTTACAACTCTTTCTCAGCATCCTGGTAATTTTGAATAAGCTTACCTACTATTTTCTTCTTTTTTAATACAGTGAGAGCCTTGCAACTATTTTTGGACCAGCTTTTTCTCAAGTGCTCAGTCACATTTAAGCTACATGAGGTTCATGAAGAGATATCTAGTTTCAAAGAGAAAGTGAGCTTTGAAGAACTTCTTGTCCATAGAAAGATTTGTATGTATGAACTCCTTTTCTCCTTATATTCCCATGTCTAGAGTAGGCTATTATTTCAACTTGTTTTGCCTCAATCTTGAGATCATTATACTTAATGATTCTCATTGCTACAGATACATTTACACGCTTTAAATTTGTTTCAGTTCTAGCAGTGCCCATGACAGGTGATAAGTATTTCCAAACACTTAAATGCAGTTCTGAAGAGTTTATAATCATCTGTCTCCAGGAAACCACATCAGATGCTTGTTTTAAATGTAGTTATCCACTAAGGGAAATAGATGTTGGAGAGCCATGCAAGCTCTAGGGGTACCTGTGTTCACTGCACCACTAACACATAAGAATTATCTCCTGTGTGTCTGTGTGGATGGGTTTACTTTATAAGAAAATATGATTTGATCAAACACAGTTGCTTTAAGTTGTGGTCAGGTTCTGATACTCCCTGGTTAAACAGCAAGGTACAACTCTCCAGTCTGGACATTCCTGCTGTAGGGATTGTCCCTCAGAAGCATTTCTGAGACACTAAACCTCAAGGTCCCTGAGATGAATGAGTATTTATTTGCCTTGTGCCTTGATAAAATCAGTCTCCCTGATGGAGCTGTGTCGCATCAGAAGTGGTGTTGCTTTGCAGATGTTAAAACAGCATAGCTTTGCTTCCTGCAAGCAAACCTGGTGGTGTTCCACCTGCCCATCCCCTGCATGTAGGGGAGCCTACATCATCAACAAGAAATGCTATGCCACTTTCTGCCTGCAAATAGAAATGTACTTGCTTTGATTTCCTCTGTAAATGCTTTGTTCTGAATTTCAGCACATTTTAATCTTTCTATTCTGTGTTAGCAATTAGAATTTTCATATTGGAAGCACAGGTATTACAGAGGAGGGCCAGAATTAATTCTGTGCTGAAAGAGCTGCTCTAAACAGAAATAGTGCTGATGCACTTTCCCTTTTCACCTTACAGGGGGAGATTATGTATGCATCACCTTGGGTTTACTGTAGGCTGTGCAAATATCCCTTTTGCAACATCTTGAGGCTATGTATGCCATATTTAAATACTACAAATATGCAGTTGTTACAAGCATGCTGTACTGCCGTGAACTGCTTTGATCAAATGTTCACTAGGTATTGTGACTGAGCAGCACAGGAACATACAAAGCATTAGCTGATATTATTAGTGAAAAAGAAAACCAAACAAAGCCAACATTATGCAGCACAGTCTACTCTGGAGATAGCATTCCTATTAAGAGTGTGGTTATTAAGTTCAAAAAGCCCAAATACATGTACTTATTTTTAAAGTTTAATCTTGTCTTTGAGAACATTATGTGAAGCCATTAGCACTAAGAAGAAATCTACTGTTAAGAAATTGCAGAAAGGGCCTAAATTGAAAGCAGGATGGGAGAGTCTTTTTACTCCACTGTGCCAATTACGTTGCCACTTTTGTTTCTGCACTGCAAGACTGATAGGGATCTACAAATGCTTAGATCCCAAGGGATTTGAGCACGTCTGGTGGAAATTGGAAATCAATAGGAGTCTATAATCACGAGCAAACTGCATCATTTTCATGGGGGTGAATGATGGCAGCTATCCAGAGATGCCATGGACGTGGGTCCATCAAGTGTATTTGTTGGAGACTTCTGCTCAACATGAGAAGTACAAGGTCCTGGTTTCTTGGCAAATTAAGCATATGACTTGCCTCTTAATTAGCAAGGGAGGAGAAAAATGTTCACTGACCTTTCCATTCAGATGAATATTTTGAAGCTAAAGAGGAGGATTCATTTTCTGGATATGAATTTTAAATGTATTGGCAGTCCTGCTGAGGAGGCAAATGTTTCGTTTTCAGTCCTGTCACTAGACTGCAAATTCATCCCAGGTCTGGCTTGAAGCAAGTTTCATCTCCAAAGCTGGGAGGTAATTTAGTTTCCAGGGTTATTCTGTCCTGGCTTTTGCTTAAGCAAAGGCTACCAATTCAATGTGACAATGAGAATTGCTATCCACTAGGGGCCAAACTATGCCCACCAAAGGCTTGATTTCCTTTCTGAAGCACATTTTCTTCACTAGCAGTTGAAATTGCATGCTTTTTTTGCCTTTTTATTTTTTTTCCAAGCCCACTACTTGATGTATTCAATTCCAGACTGTCCTTGAGCTCTCCAAATCTCACCCTGAATCCACAAGATACAGTTCACTTGTTCTAGAGAAATGTGCAGCAATTATGAATATTATGACTGTATTTGTCTATAGGGCAGGCAGGCAAGATATAAAGTCAGTCTATTGATGACAAACATAAAAGAGATGTCAGTTTTCAGAGATGGGGAAATTACGTCTATTGAAGGCTCAAATCCAATTTTTTTCAATGTGTGTAATAGCTGAAATGATCCTGCTCCCCTGTTGAAGAAGTGATTGTGAAAGAGCTCACCAGGAGATGGCTCAGTAAAGGTCTGATTCAAAGCTCAGGGAAATCACTGGACAGTCTTTCAAGCCAGACATGCTTCAGGACTGTGTGCCCCTTGTACATCTCTCTGCTTCCTACAGTGTTTGAGAAAACTGACAAATGGAGGAAAGCACTACTGAGACACACCAAAGCACAGACCTGTTAAAGTGTCAGTGGTTCGTGGTCATTGCCAGCAAACTCTAATGCTGTAGGCTGTTACTGGGAGCTTGGCATAGCCATTGTCGTGTATCTTTCCATGGACTCCAAACCCAAGAATTCTGAGATTGCTCTTGAGCTTTTCTTTCTCCCACAAGGTACTAACAAATGAGCTATTGGAGTAGTTACAGCTTTCATTAAAATGTAATTAAAAGATGTCATACTTTTATAGTCGGACTCAGCTGTAGCCAAACATATGGGCATAGTAAAACATTTCAGAGAACTGAAAGATTTTGTGGTCCTGCTGAGAAAATGATAGCCTTGCAGCTTCTCACTTAATTATTTCAAAATTAATAATAGCAATTGTTTAAGTTCTCCTCACTCTAACAGAGCAGCTTTTAATACTCCTGGCTGAAATGTTCAGTGTTGAAGGTAGTTACTCTGCTGTGGATATGGAGAGCAGCTCAAGGTCCTCAGTCCTGCTGGTTCTTACAAAACACATCTTGGCAGCTTGTGCACATGCATGAAACATTGCAGGTGCTCAGGAGAAGGGACCTGAAGCCCTGCCAATCCTGTCTGGAAAGGACATCCTTGGCTGCCAGGTCTGACATACTTGCTGTGTTCTCCACTGCTGTAGCTGTGCCTTTGGCAAAGTACTCTGAGATGGAGACAGGCTGGGATTTTGAGTATTTGGGTTACTTCCCTGGAATGGGAAGTATGTCTGTGGCTTTATTACAGTAATTTAAAGTTCTACAAAGTCAAGTAGCTGGAATAGGAGGGAGATCTCTGCAAATATCCTGGTCCTGGAGCAGTCAGGCCTCAGACATGATGAGCCACTGGCCTCCTCTGCCTGGACAGCTGGGGAGAGGGAGCCAGGCTGCCACTGTCCCAGGACAGGGCTGGGCAGACAGAGGTGCTGGCAGCAGAGAGGTGCTGCAGCTTGGGCTGCAGGGGCACTTGGTGTGACTCCCCACAGCACCCCTGCTCTGCCTGCTCCTCTGCTTCAATCTCTGCAACACTAGACAGGGAGGGATGCCTGAAAGGGACACCTTGGGATGCAGGCTTTGTTCCCCTCATTTTTCAGAAAATAATAATATTCAGCTTCTCTGAAGATGTTATCTATATGCAATGTTCTCTGTACCCCACTCTGGGAGACAGCTAGGGCACTTTGAATTATAAATGCAGAGAGAGTTCTCTCTGAAAGTAGTCAGGGGGATGCTCATTTATTCTAAAAGGTTCACAAATTTTAACATGGATTCAAAAATTTAATTTAAATATGTATTACTTATTGTTATACACTTTTTCCACCTGCTTGTAAAACTTGTTCAGAAATGAGAAATCACATTCTGTACCCACTGCAGGAGGAAAAAAATATAATAAACAACCTTACCACAATCTATTTGCATGGATTACCTGAACATTTATAAGTAACTAATCTGTTCAGGAGAACCAGAATCAGCCCTCATACATGAAAAATGCAGAAGTTGCAAAATATAATTTGAGGAGGAATTAATGACTCTCTAGTAGCATCACGTGTTTCTAGTCCCAGGAAAAAAAGACACTGTCACCTCGTATGTAATATTGGGATATTGAGAGCACTTGCTCAGTGTAGACACTGCAGTCAGTATGTGTGCAACACAAGAAGCCCCACTCTTACTGGTGTTAATATTAATTAATTATCATTAATATCTGGGCCATAAAGCAATGACAACAAGGTAGAGAGGTTTCTCTGTGCCAGTAGCTCCTGCACATGTGCCCTTGCCAAAGTCCTGCTCAGCCAGAAGTGAGCAGCTGGATCATGCAAGAGTGAGACTGTCACCACTGGGGGCCAAGAGAAAGATTTCAGTGGGACAGCAAGACCAGTAGCATTGTCAGGATTTGAAAGAGTAAGAGAAAGAAGTACATTCCTGCACTCTTGTGAATGGTACATGGAAAATGTTTCCATTTCACAAGAGCTGTTTCTGTGGAGGAAACATCAAAGTACTGCTTTAAACAAACTATTTCCTTACAAAGGACTGAACCAAACCTATTTCATCATGTGTGTAGCTTTCAAAAGGCCTGAATGTGAGCTGTGAATCAGGGAAGGCTAGAACATAAAACTGGCTAAAATATTCAGAAGTTAGAAATTAAACAGGTTATAGTAAAGTCAGTTTTATTTGGGGTATGAATTCCAAATAAATGATACAGCATGGGACTGACTGCTCAGCTATCATGGACATCTGTCTGGAGATTATTCCTTAACAAAAGAGTCTTAGAAATCATTCATATGGTTTGTATTCATATCAGGTTTTGGTCACAGACAAATTCACACACTCAGCAATGTAGTTAATCTCCTAGATACCCACCACAGAAGAATAGGGATTAATACATTTATCTTGTAAAACAATGCAGTCCTCCTCTGAATTACAACAAGAAATTAGACTGGAGTTATCAAATATGCTCAGTGAGGTTATGACTCAAGTCACTGCATTGTTAAAATTCCCATCTCTTATCACCTCCTGTTTTGAAGGCTGAAGCCATTTGAGTGTCAGCTGCCAACTGGGTTTGCTGGAGTCAGGGAAGTGCCTTCTCCAGCAGAGAATTTCTGCATGAGGGCTTTGCCTTGCAAATGTTATCCACGAGTCCAGAAAAGGTATCAGGAGACGCCCCTGGACTCGGTGATCCATAAAACCTTTATGAAAGTCAATGACTGCTCCGTCAGGGATTGCAGCCATCGTGTACATGGCATGCCAGCAGTGATAAATCTGTCCTGCAGATGTGTGGAGGACTAGTGGGTGTCATGCTGTTTACTTGCTGAAGTCTCTGTTAAGCTCAGAAAAAACTTATACTTAACTCAACCTAAAAAAAAAAACAGAACAAAAAACGCCCAGACAAAAAAAGCCAACCCAAAATAGAAATCAAAAAGCCACTGTTCTCTGTAAGGGAAGAAAATTTCCTAGCTTATAGTGTTGGGGAGGGGAGAGAGGAAGGGCTCCTTCATTTCCTATTCCTTCTGAATGTATGTGGCACATATATTTATAGGTTAATGGTACCTTTGAGCAAATACAAATCTGGCAGTGATTAACAGAATTTTTATTTTCCACAAGCTGTGTTACAAAATCCACATAGTTGCTGCCTCCGAAATGATAACTAATCTGCTGGTGTGTGCTGTCCGTCTGCAGATTTCCACAGTGTGACACTGGCTTTTCTCATTAAAATGAATCCTGGAGGCACTTTGTTATTGTTTAGACTGTGAAAACCACGGGCGGGTTTTTTCCCCCCTTTGTATGTTTTGTAAGTGCTAAATGCAGAAGGAATATAGCACATTCTTTAAAGGACTGCACATTAATAATACATTCTCGACCACAAAAAGAAAGTCAAACTGCTAAATGGTAGTTGTTTAAGTCAACAGCATACAGGAAAAGGCACTCTCCCTTTAATCTTTGCTACAAAGGGATGCCCTTGTAGTCGAGACAGTATCGTCTACAAGTCAACCAATTCTTGCTTGATGCGTTGCTCTTGTGCTTTTTAACAGTGCTTTAGGGGGTTATTTCAACAGCATTGTAGATGACAAGGCTCAGATTAGTGAAACTTTTCAATTCCATCTTTGTTTTTGAAAAGGCTGCCTGCTGTATGAGAGCACTTGTAAGGCCTTTCTGTGCATCTCAGTCTCTTGCCATAGGTAATTATTTATTAATGTAAACCCTGCAAGAAAGATTGACTGTGTCAAGAAGAGAGCAAGGAAATAATAACCTAATAAAATTCTACCCTGATGCCCTTGTCTGATCCCAGTATGAGAGTCAGTAGTTCTGTCTTTTTACCACATTGCATCAGCTAATTCCCAAATTCAAAAGCAGTTTTGTTCAGTAGTGCTAAGGCTGTACCAAAACAGTGCTGCTGTTGGGATCGTGTTCCTGGCAGCGGATCAGTGCTGATAACATTAGTGCTGCTCTGCCTCTAAGCCTGTGGCAATGCTGCAGTATTTGCACAATACACAGGATTAGGGCTGCTGGAGCCACTGGTGCTACTCTGAAATCAGCTGTCACATGGATCAAGTGAGCAGGGGAACACATGCTAGGGAAGTGGTTTACTTTGGGTTTAGGTTTTGTTTTCACTCCTAGCCCCAGCAGTGCTGTATGCTACTCTCACAGGTTGCTTTGATTTCAGCACTTTGTGCCTGGACAGGCAGCGCTGCCCCTGCTGTGTGTTGGGGCTCCAGGCCCTGCCTGGGGATGCAGAACAACACCCTGGTACAGCAACCCTGGGGCTCAGAGCAGGTGGCTGGAATGTGCCCCACTCCAGATGCAGAACAACACCCTGGTACAGCAACCCTGGGGCTCAGAGCAGGAGGCTGGAATGCTCCCCACTTGGCAGTTTGGTTCATTTCTGATATCTACACGCTCTGTGAGCTATGACCTTCTGTCTGGTTCTGACACAGCTGTTTAGGGACCCTGCTGCCCATGAATGTGTTTGAACACCTCTTGTCTCTGCTGACATGGTCCTCCTCCAGGTTCCTGTGGCAGCACCTCCCACGGGTTTGCTGCTCCTTATGTAAGGAAATGCTTCCTCTCACCTCTTGTGAATTGATCTTCATATTCCCCCAGATACCTCCTCATTCTCACACCACAGGGGTAAATTCTGACTAAAACCAGGATGCTGCTTTGCACTTGCTCCACTCACAAGCAGTAGACAGGCTTTATTAAAAACTAAATCTAAATCTTACAGCTCTGTGGGGAGTGAAGGTAGAGGGAGGTTTGCACAGGCTCCTGGCAGACAGGGAGGTTTTGAGCTGTCAGATTTTGAACAGGTAGAAGTTTTGCAAAGGCTCTTAAATTACATGTTCACTTTCAAATGACTGAATATAGCTTCTTTTGGTCATTTTAGGGAGGATTGCTCAGAACACACAAAGTATCAACTTCCGAATTTTGTCCTAAAATAACTGGCAAGCCAGCTGTCCCCTCAGTCAAGCTATGTGGCAGAGGGACAGTGGGGCTTCATCAGATAAAGTTTCCCTTATGCAGAAAAACTTTGGGTTAGTTATGAAGCAAAACTTCATGACTTCCTTCTTAGGTTTTTGATTTATTTTTTATTTTTTCCCCCAATGGCAAAATGCCCAGTGCAAATCAAATCCTTCAATTCAGTTTCCAAAAAAGAAGAAGCTATCCTGTATGCCTGAAATATTAATTAAAAAGAAGCAAAAAGAGAAAGATTTGGACAGATCCCAAACCAGCTACTCAAATATAAATGTCTGCAACTGTCACATGAACTTCTCAGTAAATGAAACTATAATCCTTCCTTCCTAATGTGGAAATAATACTTGATTAGCCCAATTAAGAGCAGATTTCTGACAGAATATTACTTTAGGTTGTAGTTTCCTTAAGGATGAAAAGATGCCAATTTAGGAACAACTGTATGTCACTCTTGTTAATAAAAAATAGAAATAAGGAATGACACAGTAAATTAACCATTGGAATTAAACATTGGCTTGAGTTTCACTTCAAAGTAATATAAAATATGTAGAGCAAATAGGCTGTTTTTACATGCAGTGGTTTGGTAAATCAACATCCATTAAACTTTTAATTTGCACAAGCAGAACGCTGATGAATTTTGGTTTGTTTGGTGGTATATTGATTGGTTAGGTTGGTTTTTACTGCCCAATTCTAAGAGTTCACTTGAACAAAACCCCTTATTTGACCCTGGTAACCTCTCTTTTTTGGTGTTATTTTGGTTTGCTGTCATAGTGGTGACTTTGTTGACGAGAGCTGCTTTGGAGGCTGTGTTTAATTGATGTCCATACATGTGAGCATCTCTGAGCTGCCCACTTGTGCAGTTAACTGCATGTGATAGCCCAGGACCCTCACTTCTCCCAGCTGCCTGGGGTTTGGTTTATTTTAAACACTCAGCTGCCCCATGATCAGGTTAGCCTGAGATCTCCTTGCAAGTATTTGTGAGCTCTGCATATGGCACAGAGAAATTGGGGAAGCTGTGTCCCTGGCCATGCCCCTGGGCAGTGCTGGGGGGCTCCCTTGGGGTGAGCAGGGGGATGTGCCAGCAGGCAGTGCCAGGCAGTGCCAGCAGACAGTGCCAGGCAGTGCCAGCAGCCCAGGATGTGCCAGGCAGTGCCAGCAGCCCAGGACATGCCCAGTAGCCGTGGGGCAAGTGCCAAAGGGACTCCGCTCTCACCCCAGGTGAGGCCAAGCTCCCCTTGGCACCTGCAACGTGGGGAGCCAATGTCAAAACCTTCATTGTTTTGCACAACTTAGTGTAAATATTTAAAAGGGTTGCTTAAAGTTCTTTGTGCTTGCTTAACTGAATCAAGGCAAGGAACATCAATTTTCTGGGAAGATTTCTGCTCTGCACGATCAACAGAATTTCATATTGAAAGATAGTTTATCCATGCAGTCACGCTTATTTTCCAGTTGCCCAAATTAAGACAATCTATAAAGAAATGTTCATTTATTAGCAACTGGTGTTTGACAGTTTATTTCATGTAAGCCTCCAGCTTTCCTTGGCAAGCTTATTTGCATAATGTGTTATTATGTCTAAATGGAAAACTAAATGCCTCCATGTGGTCTTTAAATGACAAGTGCTTGTCAGCTTCATGCAATATTCAGAAGTAATAGATCCAAATCACAACAGCACTCACTATGATGTACAAGGAGAAAAAGAAACAAAGCCCAAAGAACTTGTTGCGTATCCTTCCCTGACAAATTTACACTTTGGTACAGAATTGTCAATTAGAGTTTTCATTTGTTAAACAGTTGAGTTCAACTGTGAAGGCATTTACTGAAGCTTTATTCTGAACTGCTTTTGAGTAATTACGATTCACGCTGCTGTTTTTTTGTTTCCTTCTCTTTTTTTGCCCCCTTTCAAACAATGCAGCTCAGGGAATAAGCTTCAGAAAACCTTGGCAAGGTATACCTAAGAATTTCTGCCTTAATTGCTTCTTAATTACTTCTGAAAACATGAATGTTCCCTGACAATGGTTACAATAGCTTTGGAAGATCTATTATGTAGTTCACATTTGAAATAGTCCTTGGGTCTTAAATTTGTACAGTTATGTATTAATAATTTTTTAAGAACAGAAAAGTGGTGTGTTTGTGTGTTGTTCCAGGTTATTAGAGGATTCAGTGATGATGAAAAGTCACAGTACTCATGTAAAGATCGTCTTTATGCCCTTTCCTGGCATGTGTCTGGTGTGCTGCTCTGTCCCTCACAGCCCCTCTACCCTGAACACACCAGAAACATCAAAGTGGCTTCCACCAAAGAAGGAAAAGTCTAAACTTTGCTTTTACACCAGGGTGGGGAGTGGTGTGCTGGCACAATGAAGGGCTGAGGTTCAGCCAGGAAAAAATCCTGATAGCAATTAATGCTACAACATGGTACTGTAAAGGGCAGTTGTGACCTTTAGCAGTGCCACATCTCCTTTTTGATAAATGCTATTATTTCCATCTCACGTTAAAGGTTAGAAAAAGTAAACAGTATTTTACATATAAGATTAATTTTTAACTTTTAAAATAGATTGTTATCTTGTTTTCTATTCATTGTGCTGCATGGAGTGTTCTCAGTTGGATTTGACATTAGTAAGTTCTTTTTAAGTTGGCATTAACTGAATGAAATGGTTTAGAGTTTTTTTTTTGTTTTTTTTCTCGTTTGTTTTTTTTTGTTTTTTGTTTTGTTTTTTTGTTTTTTTGTTTTTTGTGTTACACAGCAGAAGTCCAGAAAGAAGATAGGGAGGAAACAGAAAATATTAGAAGGAATATGCTATCTCCTGGGTAAATCTGGTACAGGGAGAGAAAGAAAAACAGCCAGATACTGCATGCAATTTTAGCACTAGTCTAAAACCCTGGAAAAATATATTAGTGTTGGACTATTGAGCGTGTTACTTCTAACTTGTCCTGCTCAGTGTTGCAGGGCAAGGAGACAAGGAGATGTGGCTAAAAAGGACAGAAGGAAAAGAGAGGAGACATAAGCTGATGGAGGGAAAATAGCACNTGGTGTAGGTTTTAGGGTTTGGGAAGTGATGGAGATAATAAGCAGGCAAACAAAAAATAATACCTGTTATTCTCATGTGCTATCCTTTTTAACCATCACTAAGCACTGTGGCCAAACAAGTCGTCATCAGCCACGCACTGGTAATATTAGTTACTAAAAAATTTTGGGAGTTTTGTGCCTGTTCTCTCTGCACATGCTAGGTTACCTTTGTGCATTGTGTTCAATAAAAAGGGACCAAATTCTGTTGCTGGAAGCCAAGAGGGGCTGGAAGCACTCTGTGTTCGTGGCTGGCGTTGGATGCCTGGCAGTGGTGAGCTGCCAGGGCTGGCAGGCTCCTGGGAGAGCCCTCATTAGGGGAGCAGCAGCAGGAGCTGCAGTTAATGAGGAGGTGGGAGCTCCTGGCTCGGCAGTGTGTCCTCTGTGAAAGGTGCTGTGCTGGCAATTCCCTTTGGGAGGTCAGGGTCAGACATAAAGTAAAGGAACAGTTCATCAGTGTTATTAAATGATGTTTCAGTCTCAGGCCATGGCTCCCCTTGATGATTTCAGCAGCAGCTCTGCTTGATGCAATTGGTGTAATTAAAGTGGTTGTATCACTTGTCAGCAGGACAGGAGGTGTTTCCAGCAGTGGTGACCTGTGCCTTGTGCTGCCTCTGGCTGCCTGAGCTGACCTGGGGGCTGGTGGAGGCTGCTGTGGCTCTGCTCGCTGGGTTTGGGCACAAAGCCACTCACACAGGGGCAGGTCATGCTCCAGTGACCCACCTTGATGAGGACACTGTCATTTCCTCCACCTCAGGTTATCACTTTCACTCACCCAGTGACAGAAAGTGTAACGCCAGTTGCCAACAGCAGGAAGGTTATGTTGGCTTTGACCTGTCCTGCACCTGGCTCTCTCATTAAACCCTGGCAGTGCCTCCCCAGGGAGGGCCCCAGAGGACATGGAAGGCTCCTGCCAGGGGCTCCCTTTGGGCTGGGACAAAGTGGGGCTCCCCTGGCTGCCCCAAATGTGTCCCAGGTGCTGGGCAGGCAGAGCAGGCAGCTGATCGGCACTCTGACCAACAGGAACCATTAGGGAAATGCTCAGATATCCTGAACAGCACATAAGTCATCTAGGAAAGTCCAAAGGCTTGCTCACAAATATGTAAAAAGGAGCCAAAAAGGTATTAAAAATGAATAATTTCATTTGCTGCATGACCATGCAAATAACACCATTGCTGTAAAAATCAGAGGTGGATCACATAGACTTGACAGCAGGTGACTTGCATGCTCCATCTCCAGCTGCTCTTTTAGATTCTTTGGCTCAAAATGCTGTGCAGCATCATGTCTTCTGCATCTTATAGCCCAGGCTACCTTCAACAGTTCTTGTGAAGAGTAACATAAGAGTTATCATCTCATCTTGGCATGAATGGTATTCGTAGGTGCATGAAAATGAGGATGAAGTACAAACATCAGTATGTACTTTTTCCCTGCCAAAAGAACAGGTCAAACTATCTGAAGGAAATGGCAATCAGACTGGATCTCAGAGTAAAGTGTCCAACAGGGTGAACTTTTCAAAGTACCACCTCTGATTTTACAGCTATTAAAACCCAAGGGCATTAAAAAAAATTTCTCACCTTTTTTATGGTCCCCTTATTTGAGATTCATTATGTATGTAAAATTCTCAATGAAGAATGCAGCATTCGAGGAACTCATGTTGAGTTTCAGCAGTTAGTCCAGTGATATTAAAATGAAACAGGACCAACTTTGTAGGGAGCAATTATAACATATTACGGTGTGAATTGCACACTGTGATTAAACTCATAGGAGGTACTCAGCAGCAGCATTTGCTTTGAAAGGGGCACTGATTACCATTTGTACTATGCATTTTGGTAATCAGAAATCATTATGGAAAATATTACATCAACTAAACAAATACCCCCTTAGCAGCATGAAATATACAGATTTTTTTTTTAAGTAGCTTCATGCATGTAAATAAATACTTTTTTTTCTGCATGGGACTAGCACTTGATCCGCACATCAAATTAGTATGCTGTCAGGCTACAGCAGGACCATGAGCTGCAGAATGAATGGTTTAAAGTTAAAATACCTCCTGGGGTTGGGTTTGTCTTCATGACTTAACTTCAGGCTGGTTGCAATGACACTCTAAACCATCATTTACTTGTGATTTATAAAAATAGCCTTGTGAAAGAATTAAACTAGCAAGAGGTGTTAACATTTACTTTGGAAGTCCTGAGTTATTTCTATTAAATGGCTTTCCCTAGGATTTAAGATAGAGAAGTCTTAAGGCTCTTACTACCTATAAAATACTAATGGGCCTGTGTTGCAAAGGTACTATATTTTTCTGGCATGTTTTGACACCTCATATTTTAAGGGATTTGAAGAGAGCTCTTGTCTAATGGCATTAACCAGTTTTAGTAAGGCATTTTTGCCACCGACTTCTGAGGGTGCTTCAGACATTCACATGCAGCAGCACAGAGCTTTCACATCCCCTGTGAGCCTCCCAACCCAGGGCCACATCTTCCCAAACAGGAGGGCTCTGGTGCACAGCACAACAGAGGGGTCAGCCTGAAACAGGTCCCACCTGCCATGACTCAAAGCAAAACTTTGGCACAAGCTAACAAACCAAGCTGCTCACTCAGGGATCTTCCCTTCCCTTCCTTTCCCTTCCTTTCCCTTCCTTTCCCTTCCTTTCCTGCCTTTCCCCTGGAGTTTCTTTT
>VZTT01046450.1:29044-42033 GCA_013400855.1 Buphagus erythrorhynchus | reverse complement strand
CCATCCCATCCCTATCCCTCTCCTCTTTCTTTGCTTTGACAGGATGTAATATAGATAAAGTCTAAAGCTAATTGTGTAACATTTCTGGCAGTTGCAGACTGTGTGATTGCTTTAAAGATGTAAACTCATCTTCACTGTATCTTGATCATTTTCCTTCCTTCTCTTTCTGCCATACCATTTTGATTGCTTAACATAAGGTCTAATGTCAAGTAATAATAAAGCAATTACAAGAAATACAATTCATTCTAAAGTGCATTAAGCAAGAACTAAATTAAGGCACATAATTAACAACAACCAAAAAAAAAAAAAAAAAGAAAGATACATTAAGGACAAAATGTTTTAACCCCTATATTTCTTCCAGCATTAACTACCTTGGCATTAACTCAAATCTGGTAGGGAAAAAATATAGATTCTATGCAGACGCAGTAGGGTTTTAACTGATTTATGAAGGGAGATTCACAGATCTGTCAGGCATGATCCTTTCTATATAGTAATAGACTCAGTTTAAACTGTCATGCTAATTTTTTTTTCCTTGTCCATCTGGTCCAATTATTAGAAAATTGTACTCAAGAAGGCTCCAAAAACAAACATGAAACAGCTCAATATTTCAAGTTGCCAGTATTTTTCTCATATTTGTTCTTTTTAATTAGAGAGTATACCAAGTTTCAACCACAGGACCCAGGCATTTATTAAGTGATAGAGAAGCAGCACTATTTTATTGACTAATTCCCTAGGCTTTTATTATGTTTCCTAGCAAAATATGATTTGTAGGAAAGTTAATAAAGGTATCCTCACCTACTGCACCTGGAGACAGGACATCTACAAGGGGCAGACATTCAGACTAATAAGTGAAATCACAAATATGGAAGCTGAAATTGGATTTTATTTCTGTGAGTACAGCAAAGAACTGATTCAGGCTTGGGCATTTAACATCTCTATTCTTAACTGGCTTTGCCTATGAAATGAATGTAATAGTTTTTCTAGATTTTCAGAAACATTATGCTAACTAATTATAGTGCTTAAATTTTTTAAAGTTTTCATGCCAAAAAAATCATTAAAGTTTTGTTTCCTCTATAACACGACCCATTTCTTCCTCACAAATGTCTGAGACTTTTTTTTAGTGACTGCATTCCTGAAATGAAAGTATCAACCTAAAAACTGTTATTCCCAGTTCCTTGTGACACTTGGACTGATTTTTTTTCCCTTTTTATAGCATTTCCTGTGTGATTTTCTCATGAAGGGAGCATTGTGCCATGGGGGCATTTTGTGGGCTCTGCTGATGCCTGAAGGGTGGCATCAGGACAGAAGCACACTGGAAGCTTGGCCCTGGTACATACATCCATTCCAAACTCAGCTAGGAAAAAAAATAGTACAAATTGGACAAAGGCAATTTAAAATAAATGCATTGATTCTGATTCTTAATAAGGTTAGGCATGCAATTGTGTGATGACTAATTTGTGTGCCTAATTACCATGATTGTATGTGCAAATCAAGTAATTATGGAAGTAAATAACCATAATCATTTATTTTCATGGGTAATTATTCAATTTTATGCACAATGGCAATAATTGGGTGTGCAAATTAAGCATGCAATTGTGCATGCATATTCAACACACACTTGTGTGTCTAATCTTTTCATAAATTTCTTTTTTCTCATGATTTTTCTTGTTTCCTATCCTTTACTCTGGTGTAGCATTACTGGGACACTCTTGCTTGAGGTAAGGATTTGAAAACTCTTCTATTCCAAGCCTTCCTGACTTTTTTGTGGTTAATAGTTCTCCACTGCAAATGGACTGCTCTCTTGAAAGATGGCTTTTCATTCTTGGTCTTAGTGCAGGTGTACTCTTCCTAATTAGGCAGGGAATTTCTAAAAGGGAGACTGAAGTAGATACATTTCATAATTTCCTAAAATTTCAAATACATAATTTTGTAGCCTGTTAAGGACATTTCATAGAAAAGGGTTTTTTTTGCACACATAGACACAATTACCTTGGGGTTTCAGACATAATAGTGCCTTTGCCATGAAGAGGGACCTCATATTGCACTGCACTGGAGGAGATGTCCCTAAGCTGCCATTAAAGGCAAGGAAAACATTGCACCTCTTTGCTTACCACACAGGTCTGATTTACAAAAGCACTTTGGCACTGACCTAATTCAGTTCCCACTTAAGACACGTAGAAAGAAATCCCATTGACCTCAATACAAGCGAAGTTTATCACTGCTGAGCGCTTCTAAAAATGTCACCCCACTTTTCTGTCTTAAGACCTGAATTTGTAGGCACATAACTATCTTTAAGCATATATGCTCGAATACCTGTAGCTGCAGGAGCCCGAGGAGGTTCCTGCCGGGAAGGTGCTGATGCCCAGGTGCCAGGTCGGTGACTCCAGTGCGGCTCCAGGGAAGGTGTGTCCCAGCTGCCGGGCTGTTCCCAAGTCATGCCTGTGGCCAGGGTACAGCACATGCAGCTCAGCCCAGTCTGGCTGTTCGGGTCCTGTCTCTACAGCACCCCATGCCACAGGGGCTGTGGTTTGTCACTCTTTCCTCCCCAGCTCTTCCTGCAGCAGGGAGGCAGGGGAAGCACCCTGGCTTCACTCTGCCTGGGGAGGAGTGGCTCATTGCTCTGTTTAACCAAGGGGTTTAATTTCCATTGCTTGTCTTTTGTGTCCCTTTTCATTCAGATAGATTTCCTCAGCCTCATTGGTGCTAATCTCATTGTTCAGGAATCAGCAAAGGGTAATTAGTCTCTGCAATAATGATCTATCTGTCACAAGATCATGGCCTTTCATCACACACCATCTCAGATGTTTTCTAACTAAGCCCAGGCCAAAAGGAGCAGAACTGTTCCACGATGTTCAGAGTCAGCTGGGGAGATCTGCACGGTGCACGGGACCAAGTCCCACCACCCAGACTGGGGCATCCAGCCAGCAAAACCTCCCAGCCCCACTTGGCATCATTCCAGAAATGATTTCCTAATGGTCAGAACCCAACCTTCTGGGTGGGTAAAAATAAAGTGACAAGAAGAACCAAACCTCCCATCCTCAACCTGTTTTGATATTTCAGAGGAGAAATTAATTAACTTTTTAGCTGTGAAGTTATTTTTCTCAGAGTGGTATGGTTTCCTATGGCAAGAGGTTATAACGTCAAAACCAGAATACAGCTCGTTTTTATTGAGATAAAACACCTTGCTCATGTTGCAAAGCATTTCTCCCAGCTGTTTCATTTCATATGAAACTTTTAAATTTTAAGGTTTAAAGCATTCTGAAGTGAAAAAAACTGAAAGACTCAAAAGCAGAGCTTTGTATAAAACAAAACTGTTTTGCTGAGTATTCTCCTGGCAGCAGTGTCAGACCTTTGTCACAACTGGGCTTCCCAGCCTGGGGTGGGACCTGCTGCCTTGGGCAGAGATGTCACCCATTGTGCCCATCTCTGGGGCTGAGCCATCTCAGCTTGACACGGTGTCACACTCTAACATGCCTGTTTTTTCCATAACCATGAGAGCTTTCTGAGCTCTTTCTCTCTGCCAGAGAGGTCCAGATGTTTCTTCATGTGTAGTCTTTAATTGCCAGACTAACTTGGCTTTCTGCTGGAGCCCATCAGAAGGTTGTATGCTCAGTTCTGCATTTCACATGACTGAGAAGCTATGTAATCAATTCTTTAAAGAACAAGAAACTTACATTCCAGAAAAAGTTTAGGTACACCTTTAGGAAAGGGCTGTTATTGTTAAATTTTATGTATCCTACCCATAATATTGCCAACTTTAAATATATATACACACACAAAGTAATTTTGAATTATAATGTCTAGGAGAAGATAGTTTTCAAAATATCCATAAATGAGGATAATTGAGCTGGGTTCCTACATAGTAATATGGCCACTGAAGTCGAAGTGGAGAGATAAGTCACTAATTATAAACAATAAACACTGAATGTTGTCATTTTACAATTCTGCTGACTTCACAGGGCTGCAGCTGCCTTATGGAAAGTCTCACTAAATGTTTCTTTGTGTAAGAACAATTCTGCTTATATAGCCTATATTTTCCATATTTCCCGATCCTTATTCTGAGTTACTGGAAACATTTGCATTAAAAAAGTATCTTTGTTTCTTAAGAGTTCATCTGCTTTCCTGCTTATCATGCACATGCCATGAAAATGAGCTCAGCAGCAACAAGAAATGCCTGTTTCCCCAGGTCAGAAATCCTTCTGCAATAGTGAACAGGACTGACTTGGAGACAGCACCTGATCTGCTTTTCAGACAGATTCAGTGCCCTGCCTTCTGCTTTTTCAGACAGATTCAGTCAGAGATACTGCTTCAACCTGACAGTATGTGACCTTGGACAACTTTGGAGAATACAGGATAAACTGAAATTCCAATATTTATTTGGAGTTTAAAAATTCTTCTGGCCATTCACAGAAACATTCCTGCTGAAGAGGTACTGATGTCCAAAAATAGCAGAATAAACAGCTGAACAAGAATCCTAGAAAGCTAGTTGGTGGCTTGGCAGGGTTGAACACCAGAGCTCGAGGAGCATCTACATCTGCAAAGAGGCTCAAAATAACACGGTTGCATTACTTATTTCCATGTCTGGAACAAGTGCCTGAACAGAAGATGGCTTTGTGGTGAGCTGAACAGCAAAGGCAAGTGATTTCTCCTAGTGAGATTGGAACCTTTTGTTTCTTCATAGCTTAACCAAGAGGAAAAAAGGATTTGCTGGAAAATAAGGATGTTGCTCTTCATGTTTGGAAACAGAACACAAAGTAGAGCATTCACTAGGAAACAAAACCAATGTTAATTTAGTAAAAATATTTTTAAATGTCTTTTTATGAGAGACAGCAAAACCCACTAACAGTCATATGTCTTGAAAATTACCACTAATCAAATCATGCCCTTCTCTTCCCCGTAAAATGCTTTGTGCCCTGCTGTTTGTCACACTTGTCTTGTTACTCCTGATTATACCTGTTTGAGACTTATTCTTTGACTTAAATAGAACAATGCTGCTGTCTCAGGGAGGCTGTCACTTGTTTCTTATGACCACTTAATGCCATCCTGTGGAGCAAAATCATTCCTTTGTTTGCACTTTGCTCATCTTGGCTTATGTGGTACTGGAATTTGAATAATAAGTGATCACTTGGGCATCCTGTTTCCTATCAGCCTTGTGCTGTCCTCCTGGCAATGGCAAGAGTATTCATAAGGTGAAAATAGGGCTTGGTTCCTAACAGCATCTTTGGCTTCACAGAGAAGGGTGACCACTGAGAGAAGCCAGCTAAGACCAGTCACTACACTACAGACAGTGGGTTTCTACTTCATGTGTGTAGGAGAATAGTTTGTAAGGATAGTGCAAAAGGCAATCTTTCCCAATGAATTACAGCTCTACTGATTGCCAAGAAGTGGAGACAGCCTTGCCTGCCCAATGAGCATGGGGGTTATAAAAGTGGGGCAGCTGATCTAGAGTTAGATGGAGTTGGAGAACCAGAGCCTGCTGTAGTTTGGGATGGAGTGTGCTGGCTGTGCTGTGAGGAGGAAGGGACACGTGGTCATGCAAGGGACAGACAAGGTAAGAAGGTGCTGTGTGAAGGACAGGGTTAGGTGGCTGGGTAAGGAACAGCTTGGGGTTAGCCAGTTATGCAGATGGAAGAAAGACACTTGCAGAGAGAAGGAGGGAAGAAGTTAGTGCTAGAGCTAGTGGAGCTCCTGTGAGGAAAGGAGTCAGAGTTGTCTGAAAGAAGTCCACTTCTTTCTTTGTGCCTGAAAGAAGATATGAAAAGTTTTTAATAAAGGACAGATGATGGTGTCAGTCCACTCCATCTCGACATAATTACTACAGAGGACAGCTGCAGAACTCTGCCTCCTGCTTTACCAGGCTCCTGTTTGTTTCCTCTGGGTGCCTTGGAGAAGATCCTTGGTCTTTACCAGTAAAAGCCAGAGCATCTTTCTCTTGCTCCTACCTATACAATAAATTCAGAGTGCTGCTTGCACAGTAGTATTGTGTTAGTAAGGCAATGAGCAGACCCTGTGACCGTTTGCTTGAGGGCAAGATTTGCATCTGTATTTGTCTTGCTATCATTTAGCTATAAAACACAGGAAGTAATCTTTTCTTATGTCATAGGCATGATATAGGCAGCTCAATTAAAGTTTATGAAGCATGATCTGAGATCCTTTTTAACTCAGAGCTTTACAGATATGCAAAGCAAGATTTTTCAGTTATTCATTACTGTTTATGACAGTTCACATCTTACTTTTTCAAGCAGAACAGTACCTTGATCAGGAAATAAGTCTGATTTCATGGAAAAGTACATGATTTGAGGAAGAGACAAATATGGTAATTATTAATTACATATTATAGATTCCCTAGCACATATTTTTATCCACATACATGGAATACCCTATGTCGACTGGATGGTAGGACTTCATGCTATGATTTCTCTGCTTCAAAATATATCATGTTCACATATGCTAGTCTGTGGAAATACACATGGAAATATTTTGGGATGTAGCATCTGATTTTTCTGTTGACAGTGATCTGCCTGTGGTCATATAAAATACCTCCTAGCTTAGATCTGACAATGAACACTGAGGATTTGTTTGCGAATGGTTTAGAAAAGAAGATTTACTTTGCTTTGAGGGCAGCTGGAAAGACTCATTTTATTGGATTACAGAAAGTGAGAGCAGTAAATAAAACCTGATCCCCAATATTTAATATATGAGTGTCATGAAAGAAATAAAGATTAACTGTCATGTCAAGATGCAGTAACTGTAAGTCTGCTGGTTAGCTATTTAACTGATAAAATTAAAGGAGGAGCAAACAGAACCCATCTGCCCACCCTTTGTTTATCAGAAGAAATGGAAGCTTTGAATTTTAACAGGCAAAAGATTTTCTGATCATTTGCCAGCTCTTTCTCATCTCACTGATTTGAGTGATCCTGCCAAGTTACATGAAAACAGTATCTTTAAACTGTCTCAAGACACTCTGTTTGATCATCGTAGCTCCAATATTTTAACAAAAGCATCTAATTTTCATCATCAGAGCACTGCTCTTTATTTCTGCTCACTATTAGACCGGGAAATCCTTATCTAATTAAGTTGGTTGTGTACCACTCGTGGCATTATTAGGAGCAGGTGAAGCATCCTAAGTCTAACTCACACCCCCTAAACTGAATCTGGGTTTTTGGTTCATACTTCAGAAAGACTGAAATGCTAAAGCTTTTTTCCTAGCTTCATTTGAGCCTCTATCACAGCCCTGAATCTGTTGTGGAGCCCCTGTATCAATGAATAAGGTAAATTCTACACATGGGCTAAAAATAACAGGGTGATACACTGTGACCTGACACAGACTCTTTCTGCATTTATATGAACCAAAATACAATAGCAGTGAATAACACCCTGCTATGGAATCCTTAGAAGTGATATAAAACCAGTTTTGTTGGCACATCCCAGTAAGAACTGGGGTCATGACAGCCTATTTGATGGAACAGCAGATACAGTGGAAAAGTTCAGCATTGTGCCTCAGAACCTGCTGTTGTTTTCCTGAGATAAACTAGCATCTGTGGCTTGAAAAACCCTCATAATTTCAATCTGCTTTTGGCTTATATCAGTAAGTTCTGTTAATAAAAGAATATTTGATATTTTACTTAAATATCAGGCATTTTAAAAAAGCATGGGAGCATGATCATAATTACATTATAAATGCATTTTCTCTGTCATCTTTTCTTGGACTCTGTGTCAACAGTCTTCATACAAAAGGAACTGCTAAAGGCACTTTAGTTGTAGGCTCAGTGCTGCCACTTCAGATTTCTGGCTTTTGAGCTAAGATTTAACCACAAAGCCTCAGCTGAACTTTGTGGCTATGTACTTAAAAGATGAGTTGGCACCTTTAAATCAGTTCAGCCCATGGGCCCAGAGGAGAGAAAAGTCAGCTCCAGAGTGCACAGAGATGCACTGAAGCTTTTTCATCCACATGTGGGCAAACTTTTATGTTGAAGCTATATTAAATTGCTAAAGGCAAACAAAACTACTTTGCTAGGTAGTCTTAAAGTTTATTTTTACCTGATGATGACATTTGCATTGGGAGTGAGGTACAGCAGCAGAAAGCCCACAAGGGCAGCATCAATGGAACAGATATTGAAAAGAACAAAAAACACCCTGTTTCTTTTTAAGTCCTCCATACTTGTAAATGTGAGACCTATTGCTGTGATAAATGAAAGGGTCACGAGCCAACACACACACGAGAGCAGGATGAAATAGCACAGCTGTGTGGAATACAATACTGACTTTTCAAAGTTTGTTTAAAACCAGGGCAGCTGGTCCAGCCCAGTCTGGTTTTGCTCAGGGTTTGACAAGGGGAAGTGCACATTGCACTGCCCTGGGCAGCTCTGCAGGTTTTGCTGCCTGGGACAGCATTTTCATAGTGAGCAGTGTGTCACTAACTCTGTATCTCACAGCCTGCCCTTCCCTGGGGCCTGAAGCTCCTCTGGCTCCCCATCCCTTCCCATCCTTTCCCCCCAGCTCTGGCTGCCATGAAGATGGAGCAGGTTCTCCATCCCTTCCTGCTTTTTCCCCTGCTNGTTCTCCTTCCCTTCCTGCTCTTTCCCCCCAGCTCTGGCTGCCATAGGATGGAGCAGGTTCTCCTTCCCTTCCCGCTCTTTTCCCCCCAGCTCTGGCTGCCATAAGATGGAGCAGGTTCTCCTTCCCTTCCTGCTCTTTCCCCCCAGCTCTGGCTGCCATAGGATGGAGCAGGTTCTCCTTCCCTCTCTCAGATGGTGCTCAGAGTCCTGAGTAAAACCCCACCGTGGGTCCCACTGCTGAGGGGGCCCGTGCTGCTCCACTGCACTCCAGGGGCACCTCTGGAGAGAGGGACTGGGAAAAACTGGGAGCAGCAATGGACAATTAGCTGCACCTACAGGGCTGCTGCCAAAGTATCTGAAAAGCTTGTTTTGAAAACCAATCTGATTGCAAGTAGGAGTAATTTCAGTGGTCTGCACTTCTTAGCTCTTATTTTGTGTATTGCAGTATGTGTCAGTGAGCAGAACTTAATAATACTTCACCCATATGAACCTTGGTGATTGCATGCAGCTTCAGCAGAATAACAAAATTAATTCTCTGATGACTTCACAGTAGTTTTGGGGAATAATAAGCTGACCTTTTGCATTTAATTTGTACATAGAAAACACTACAAATTTGTGAAAACAGGGATCTGCAGATTAATGTTTTAAGTGTTATTGAAAACAACAAATTTTGTTATTTATAAAGATTTAAAATTCTACTTACTTGAACCTGTTAGAGCACATGATTTAAAACACAAGTATAAAAATGTCATATAAGATTCAAATATTACAGGCTTCTAAAATGTACATGCTCTGAATAGCAACTCCAAATAATGTCAGTGAAGAATACAGGTGATGTAAACCTTTACTGGCTTCTATTCTGACAATAAATCATACACCAATCACTGCAAGTCTATTGCCTCATTTAAAAATCAGTTATGTAGTTGAATCATGCTCACTTTTAGGTCATTCTTTTAATGAGTAATTTCACTGGTATATCACCATACAATGTCACAGTATTATAATCAATTAAAATAAAAGCAACTCCATTATTTAGTAGCTAAACATAACAAATATTGTTCTGTGTATATCAAAGCTTCATTTCCACCAGAACTAAAGTAGAGGCTTGTCCTAGGAGTTGGTATAATTTCTCATTTTCAATATTAAAGAATTGTCATGGTTTGAGAGAGAAATGTATAGAGATGTGAGTTCCATCACTTGTTATAATCAGCTGTACAGTCTGCTCTGGAATGTGTTGGTCCTCAGAGTGGGGATTATGGCCAATGCTTGTACTATGATCTACATTGCTTGAATTCTCTGGCCCACTTTTTCTATTAGAAAAAGGTCCAAGTACACAAAAAAACAGTCTGTCTGTAACTCAGACAGGAAAACTTGTCAGGAGGTTTGCTGACAGCAAATTTCATGTAGCTAGTTTTACTGTAAGCAACTTAGTCTACAGGTGCATTTTGCATTCAAATTATTTTTTTATCAAGATTTTAATAATATTAAAATGTGTTTATAAAGCCTGCAAGTGGTTTATATAATAAGATTTTTAATGAGTTGGAATATTAATTTAAAGTTCTGTAGAAGCACTTCAGGTGTTGATATAACTAACTTACACGCTGTACATCATTAACTTTACCATAAAGTTTAGGCTCTCTTCATGCAACAATATACAGCTCTGCAGTAGTAGCTATCAGCTACTTTGCACTGCAAATTGTGTTTTGTTGACTGTTTAGCAGGATTTTCTGTGGCTGGGATACCTGAGCCCTGCTGCCAGAGTCAGCCCTGGGTGGTCTCATTTTGGGCAGGTTCTCATTCAGGCCCTGTGCTCTTTGCTGCAAGACACAAATGAGAGCAGCCCAGTGGCACCTCAGCCTGATCTGCTGAAGCCCAGCTGAGATCAGCTCTCTGTGCAGTGGGAGCTTGGAGAGTCACATTTTCATTCTCCTGCTTGTAGCTGAGATTCCTTGAAAGCCAAACTGTGGAAACGACCTCCCACATTTGCTATTTGAATGGCCAGGGCACACCAGATGAAGCATGTCTTAGCCTTACCTTCCAAATCTTAACTTTGATTTACCTTGTTTGTGAATCAGAATGAGATATGGGATTACACAGCAAGCAGAAAGCCAGAGTTCTGCATTCTGTAGTTAAAATAGTGAAGTGTCTGACATTACATGTGCAAATTAGATTGCCCTTTCATTACCATCTACTGGTTTTACAGGAAACTTATGCTTCTAACTTCTAAAAAGCAGGCGTTTCCCTGCTCAGGGGAAATATACCTCAGGGTTTTCCAGAGCAACTAATCTTCTTTGTGAGCTGCTACTCTCTTTGCTGCTGGCAAAAAAGCCATGTGTTACTGCATGATGATCTCATGCTGGTCATGTAACTAGGACTTTGAGTATGTCTTGTCATATGACCAAATTGTCTTCCCCATAATGGGAAAAATTTCTCTTTACCTGGTGGATGAGGGTATAGGGTGTGCTCTAGTGTTTGGATAACTGGCCAACAGTAGATGAGGAGCAAACGATCCTCATTATACTTAATTTCCCAGAAGTTACCTAAAACTGATAATGTGAGTACCTTTTTTAGAGTCTTCTCTAAAATACCTTTTTTTAGTCTTCTAATTAATTTATAAGTCTATGGTAGCATTCTCTTTGTTGTCCACATTTTGCTTCACTTCATATACTCTTCATTTGCCTTCTTACACTGTGTTGTTCTGTCTGAGGTTTGTCATATCTCAAAGTAGCAGGTCACTGAAAAATCTCCCTGTGAGCTGGAAGTATAATGTGTTTTGTCTCGATTTTGATTTCGGCTTCAAGAAGCTTGAGATGGTATGAGAAAAGCTCCATTTCTCCAGCACCCTTTGCTAGGCCAGTCACAATAGCTTACCCTGTCTCTACTCCTAGAGCCACCAAATGATGTTAATGATAGGTACCTCTGCCAAGTGCTGGGAGAACAGCAGCATTATAGATAAAAACAAAGCAGTGTAGTGCTCCATTACACAGATTTAGCACCTGGCATGAGCTGAAGTTTCTTACCCCAGGGAATGGAGGAGCTGCTGGCTAAGCAGGCTTGGAAGTGTAACATTATATGTCAGTCAGTCTAGCAAGATCTACATCTTAGCAGAGAATAAAATAGCTACAAAGGATATTTTGTGCCACAGGGATGATAATGGCAATCTCACTCCAAACAAAAGAAAATAGAATATTTTTTTAATTGATAACATTTGGTTAAGGTATACAGTTATTGCTACTCACTCTTAATTAAAAGATATTAAATGGTGTCAGTGAATTGATAGTGCTGAGGAACACAGAGCTGCTGCTGAATATTCAGCAAGGTTAAGTGCAGCTATTGAGGCACCTACCATTGCAGCAAATGGGCTGCAACATCAGATTTTAATATATAGGGCAAATGCTCTCAAACTGTGGTGTAGCTCAGCTGTTCTGCCTCCCTTCATGAGATTGATGGGGATTCTGCTGTGCTTGCCACACTCCAGTGCAGAGCACTGGAGGGCATTCAGCATGTTGAGAAAGGTCAAAACAAGACTACATCAGCTTCTGAACCTAAAAACTCTGAACTCTTTGCTACCTATTAGGATGAACGAACAAAAGCTGTGTTTTGATGTGTGACATCCCAAAGAATTGCTTGAGGCAGATGAGAAAGTTACTGCTACTTAAAGGAAGGAACAGTTGTCTGCAAGCTTCATCCCTCAATGCAAGCACTGCAGCACAGCTCCAGCAAGCTTCAAACAAAGCTATGTCCTCAGTGAACTGACTGTAGGTTTGGTAATGAAGTGCTCATCGCAACAGTCATTAAAATTTTGACATCCTTTAATTTGGTAAGCAGAAAAATATTAATTGTTTATTTTCAGGTACTATGGAAACTGGGATAAACAATGCTTAAAGAAATACAGCTTAGTCTGGCAAGTGCTACCATCAAATCACAGTTTCTGCATTTTCAAAAATTGTAATATGCCCTGTTCCAGCCTGTTGAGGGATATGGGAATCTCTCTTGGCAGAACGTTGAAATAAAGCTAAAATAAAGATGGCTCGGTGTGCAAACCCTCAGTAACAGGGCAGGAACAGCAGCAGGAGGGAAGGCAGCATCGCCTGGGATGGGTCACAGGGCAGCTGCNGGTGCACTGCAGTGAGGGTCTCCGCGGGTGGGGGAAAACCCTCATCAAGTAGCAAAGTGACAAAGTCACCCCAGGACACTTGTTTACTCCTAGCCAGACCTCTCCTCTCCCTCTCCTCTCCTCTCAGCTGAGTGTCAGCACAGGGCTCCAGCCTTGCCTGTGTTACTAATGCCAGCCATGGGTTTATGTACAGAATCACAAACGGGATGGGACTGCTGTGGAACGTGTCTCGAGCTGTTTATTTTACAGCATCAGTCTTATTACATGGCTGGGACAATGGGAAGGTGCTAGCAGCTCACATCCTCGGCAGCAGC
>VZTT01046450.1:5457-29001 GCA_013400855.1 Buphagus erythrorhynchus | reverse complement strand
CCATTGTTCTATTTGGCCTTGCTTTCTACATCTCATATAACTTTTCTGCTGACAAACCTTATGGCTACTGCTCAGCTCTAATTGCAGTTTGCTGTCTCTGAGGCCTGCCTTTTTTCAGCTTTCCCAAAACCCTCTGATTTTAAGGATTCCCACATGTTACCACTTTCTGGATGAGTCACTTCCCTCTCCAGCCCTGGCTGGTTCTTTCCTGTGCCAAGGACTCTGGAAGGAAGGACCTTCCTTGACTGTGAACCTGGGCTGCACACAGTACTGGCACTGCAGCTTCAGCTTCTGTCTCTATGCAAAGATGGGTAATATACAGTCTTGACCTACAATAATGTCAAAGGTTTGATTTGCCAATTTAAATACTTACAATACTTATTTCTAAGTATTTTAATTTTTTGCAGGTCACTAACTGACCTGTTTGACTTTGAAAAAATATTTTTCATGTATTTCTTCCTCACATAAAAATAGTATTCTAGACCCTGGCTTCTAATAGCCTGGCTATTATGCTATCAGCACTGATGGGTTTAAAACTAGGAATTAAAAAAGCAAAATGAATGTTTAGCTTTTTGCCTATGTCCTCATCCATGCGCAATTATTAATTCAAATATGCAAGCTATTTTTTTTCTATTTATATTACAATAAATGAAGGTTGCTCAGAGGAAAAGAAAGACCTGTGCTGGTCTGGGAGGAACGTGATGCACAACAAGCAAGGGACTGGCCCTCTTAATGTCATGCTGTTATTGGTGATGTGCTTAAGTACTGCTTCTTTCTTTATATGGATGTATGCTGAGGCAGGGCAGCCAGGCTGCACAGTGTGACTCAGGGAACAAGTATGTAACTAAAAACTCGCTGTGGTCAGCATCACACCCACCAGGAATTTCTTCTGGCAGCCCTACCAGCTTGTGACAGAAATACTGTGCAAAGTTTCTATTCCTCAGCTTTTCCTCTCATCAGATCAGAAATTCCATTGCATAAATGTAACAGATTCACAGAGAGGCTTCTATAGTTGCTTTTCTTCTTGGTCTTTTCAGGAGTGCAGTTTTCTTGTTTTCATTAAAATTTTAATCAAGGGTGGATTAATACAGTGTATAATGTTTTCCAGCTACAAGTTCTGTTAGAATTCCTCGTAGTTTAATTACATTTACATTAGGTAGAAACCTGGATGTAGGAGCAGCTTTCCCTGTGTTCAGACTACATTTACTCTTGTGGTGTTTAATAGAAGTTCTATAAATCCAGAATTAAAAACAACTTAAATTCTGCAGGCAGATCTGTGGAGTCAGTGCTGCTTTGCTGAAACTTCTACATCACTTTCAGCTTAATTAAAATCTGCCTGCTTTTATTAATTGACAATTGCAAATGTAGAGACTAGACCAAAATGTAGTTATTTCCTGGCACTCTTCTCTCTCCTTTCTGCATGTTCTGCTGTCTACATGGCTCACTCAGGTCATCCAAGGGAACTTCTTGCACCACCATTGCCTAAATTGTGCAGCTAATACAATACCAGATGCTGAATGCTTTCAATACCTGGAGAAATGGAGAGTGGGCATTCCAAAAGGGTTTCAGTAAGCTGGATTCATGGATCATTACAGCTACAGACATGGAATGGTGTGAATTTATCCACTAACCTTAAAATTTTGCCCTTGAAGGGAAACCATGTTAAAATCAAGCATTTCTTTACAAAAGCCAAAATAGAACAAGTTACGATGCCAAATACAGAAGAAAATTACACTTGCCTGAAAATCGAATGTAATTGCTTGTCCTTCCTCTCTGTGTGCAGCTGACAGGCTGTGGGTGGCCCATGAATCCATGCTGTAAGGCAGTGCCTTCCCTCAGACCCTGGGCTGCAGGGAGCCACCAGCTGACAGCCTCCAGCCAGCAGTACTTACTCCTTTCCTGCCCTCTTCCCTCTCTTGTGGATTGCTCTGTGGGTCATTCAAAATCACATCTTCTCCCTTCACTTCATGTGTGATTGATTCTTAGCTAATTTAGGAAGCAATTTCAAAGTTGTTCTGGGTGATCAAAGGCCCCTACATTTTTGGAGGTGCTTACTTCCCTTTCGTAGACTTGGCACCAAAATCCCCTGTACTAAATGAGACAACTTAAAACTCATTGGCCATTGAGAAGTGATTTACTTTTGTGGTAAGACAATGTCCAAATCTGCACTGCATCTACACGTGTCACACGTTATACAAACTGATAATGGAGATTAATGCTTGTGGCTTATTATTGACTCTTGATAGGCACCATGCATGATAGATTGATTTTTGGATCACTTTAGGATGATGATAGATTTGCGGTGTTTCACTTCATGTCCTATGTTTTAGAGATACTCTGATAGTCTCTAAATCAGTTAAAAATCTTGGTACTTGTATTGCTAAGTTGATGTTTCAGATCAGTTTAGTAAGGCAGCTCACACACCTTAGACAGCTCAATACATCAGACTGGCTGTACCTCCAGGACTGAAATGGTTTAAAAATTTAAAAATCTTTCTGACCATGACCATTGAGATCACTATATTATTTACTGAAGGCTGATCATATAGCTTGTAAAATCACCACAAGAGAAGAAGCTTGTAGCTGATCAGAATCTTCTTGAATATTTGGGAATTCAAAATACAATTATTAAAGTCACATAAAATTTCCATTTTAATTCATTTTTTGAATGGGGTATTTTATTGTTGCAGGTAAGAAATTCAAAGGCATGACTGTCCAGTTACCCAGGACTTGCACTGTGTGTACTGCAGTTTGGAAGGTAACATTGTGGTTACATTGGCAGTTTTGGACTCCTAAAGCTCTTTTACTTCCTCAGCTGCTGCACTGCTGTTCTCATGACTTGAAAGAATCAGTTTGTCTAACAGTAAGAATATATAAAAATAATTATTATTATTATTATATGTCTTAGAGAGGACAAGTTAGACATAAATTATATGGTATGGTATTTGTGATCTTTGGATGAAATGTTATGTGTTAATAAAACTTCACACCTTGTTGCAAAGCTCTCCAAAATAGTGCTTCAGTCAAACCTGCTTGGTTTGCTTGTGTCCTCAAAGAGAAAAATAGAGCAAAAAGAAAACAGAAGACTGTGAAAATCAGTCCTGAAGTTTTTGTTGGCTTTGCCTTTTTGTTACTCTTCATCTGCACAATTAATGCATTGTCTAGCTGAGTACAGTTTGAATAGGGCACTGGGGAAGCATGATGCAAGTAAGAAGCAAACTGAGGAGTAGACACACCTTAGATACTATAATGACAGCCTGATGCTTCATTCTTTACTGGTAATGAATATATGTGGTGTTTGAATAAGAACTGTTGTGTACTAAAATCTTCCCTTTAACTGAGCATGAGTGACTGTTGTTTCCTTACTATTAAGAATTTGCCTTCAGCAGTGTTGTGCAATCAAAATCCAGAGTTTTTAGGGTTTAGGTCTGGTGGTCCCAGAGCTTGAAGTCTGAGATTATCTCAGCAACATTTTGAATGCAACTAAGAGTGAATATCAGTGCAGGGCAATTCCTGCCTGAACTAAAATAATAAGACAGAGCTGAAAGAAGGAGTGTAGAGATAGGTAAGCAAAGTCTCTACTGCTTTTAGAACCACGTTTGTGCAGAGCCATATTTTGTTCAGCAACACATGTCTTTAATAGGAGCGAGCTGCATTGCCCCAGGTTGGGCTGGAGCTGGGAGATATTCTGTGCCTCCAAATACCCCCTTCATCCCGACTAGCACTGGGATGTGTCAGTGGCCTTGATCCCTTCTCACTCCTGTCAGTGAGCTCCTGTGCCCCGAGGCCAAGGCTTAACTCTGCCTGCCCTTGTGCAGAACACAGGAGGGATAAACTGCCCTGACTCCAATCCCCCAGAAAACCTGCACCAGGACTGCAGCACTATTCTGATTACTTACTACAGGATGATGACTTCTACTTTACATGCTCTGTGCCTACAGTGGTTGTAAACTATCAATTTTGCCCTTTTAAAATAATATTTTACATCTGCTAAATCACCATACTGGACAGCAAGCACAATATTGGACTGATATCTGAACTAAAAAATGAGTAAAGTAATACAGACATGTAAATTTGACATAAAGATGATTGCTATAGTCCATGCCATGAGGAGTCAGCATATCACTGGACTGCATCTCATACTGCTGATGGTGTTTGTTAAAAGTTGCTGCTATTCATGGTGGAAGTTGAGATGTTAGCTGCTGCTTATTCTGAAAATGCAGATATCTGTGTTGGGTTCAGATATTGCAAAAGGTTAATGAGATATTATGTAACAAGTGGCCACAAATTCTCTGAAATTTGCAAGCAGACTGTTGTAATGCAGTGTAACAAGCTGCTCTTGTTCTCCAGCTACATCAGCATTCCTAAAGGACAGTAGACTACACAGAAGATTACTCTTGAAATTATAAAGTAAATTAGTTTTGGGGATGGCAAACTGATTTTTTAAAATATAATATCCACTCTGGACACATAATGAATTTAGGAACAGAGTTATTTTTGACTTCCATCTCTAATCTGTTGCTCTTGTACTCAGCACCCATTTTCAAATTTGCATTGGGTTGATGTGCCTTTTACTACTTAACATTTCTGTAACTGTTTATGCTACATATGAAAGAAAACTATATCTGCTTTGTATGGTTGATAGAGCAACTTACTGTTTTTAAATGGAAAATATAATTTAGTCTAGAGAAGAATATTTGGAACCTCAGAAACCTTGGGACTTTTCTATTATTTCCAAATTAAAAAGACAAGAGTTAGGTTGACAAGGAAAATTACTGAGGTGCCTTGATCTGTTGCCCCTACTCCACCATGAGTGAGATTTTTGTTTGCTGCAGGAGGTCAACTTTAAATTACAGCTAACATACCATGAAGTTCCTGTGGAGCATGAGGAATAGAAAAAAGTCCTGCAAAACATTAGTTTATGGATTGCTTTCTGGTGCTTTTTTAACCTTGCAGCCTAAGGCATGACAGAAGTCACTAACTCTACTTGTGACAGTGATGTCTCAGTTTCTGATTATTCAGGCACTCATGTGCCACACCAGAGCTGCAGGGGCATGCACGTCTCCAGGAATCTCACTTGGAGCATGGGAGTACATGTACCAGTCCCAGCTTGGGCAGAGCCTGGGAAGGGGCTTTGGTGTTTTCTCAAGGATTGATGTGAGGCTCTGGTATTGGTCCTTGCAACCTGAATTTCTCTTCTGCTATAAGCAAAACCACTATTCACATCTACCTTTTAGCATGAAAGCAACTTCTACTTTTTGTGGTCATCTTTTTATTTTTTTCTAAAATGCAAACCCACATCCCAGCTATAAGCTATTATTAAAGAGCTTTGTTGTATAGTCTGTGTGAGTTGGGTCAGATCTGCCTCCTGTGTATACATATTGAACCTGCCAGTACTGCACACCACAGAAATCACAGGTCTGTGAAATTGATATGCTAAAACCTATTTCAGCTGAGTAGATCTGAAAGAGTAATGTTATCTAGAATATTTAATACAGAAAGATGCTTAAGTGATATCAGTTAAATTTGCTGCTAGACAAACAGACCAGTGGGAAAAGTATGTACAGTAAAGCAATTAAACACCAGAGTGTCACAATGCATCCCCTTAGCTACATTTTCCTAGGGGTATTTATGATACCCAAATTCTTAAGTGAGGAGTGTGTGAGGACAGCATAGAAAGATAATAAGGGGGAGTGGAGGAGACACTATGTTGCTGAGTATTTTTAAGTGTAGGAATGGGATGAAGGTGGTGGCATTATTGTAGGTTCACTCAACTAGGAGTAGAAGATGACTAAAATGTTGTTTCCATGAGTCCTGGGGGTAAGAGACAAAATGACCACTCAGGCAAGCAAATATGTCTTTTATCTGCTGATTTCTGAATTTCTTAATTAAAAAAAGACTGTGTCTCCCCAGGATGCTTTAAACTCCAGTGCCTTGCCCTGCAAATAATTCTGGCTTGCTGTTGGCTTTGGGACAGCTGTAGTTCCCTCACAGTCCAACAGCTTGTCTAGCACCCCAGCAGTCAGCCTCTTAAAATGATATTATAGATCCTCTTCCCTGCATTGCTCAAGGAAATGCTTCAACAGCAGTCATCTCCAAGGCCATGATGTTTCAGCATGGCAAAAGGAACAAATTGTCTTCTCCTTGTTTCCTTTCTGAGCTATATAGAGACTATTCACTTTGCTTGTCACAACTTTGCTTCTATAGCACTTCCCTGCAAAGCTTTGGGCCAGCAAGCACTCCATGGAATGTGCTAGCTGGAAAACATCTAACTATGGATTTCCATCCTGTAGAAATAGCCCAGATTCCAAAAATCATACAATTCTTAATTGGAAAAACATACTGCAAAGCTGTCATTTCCTGTCTTTTAAGAAAGAAAAGGCAATTTCATGGGAATACCATTCACAGAAATATTTCCAATAAGCTCCACTTTATGGACTTTCTTACTTACATCTTCAAAAATGAAGAATTTATTTTTAAGTCAGCAACTGCCTGCTCAGTGATGAAAGAGTGTGCTGCCACCAACACTATTTATTGATTAAAATATTGTAATAATGTATTTTAATAATTTCATGAAGATAAGGATTTTAAACAATAGTTATTCCTCTTGTAAGAGAAGAAGCATTGATCACCTCTATAGTTAACAATGGTGCAGTTATTTCTCTCTTTAGGAACCCTATGCTCACCCAAGGAAATATGCTTTCAGTTTTAGGAATGGCTTAATGCTTTCAAAGTTTTCAGATCATTTAAGAGATTTCATTTTCAAAGATTCTCACTCTGGAGGAATGCCCCTTTGAGGATTTCCTCACAGAAAGAGGTGTCTGCTTTGAACATTTTCATTTCTTAAAAAACAGTCACATTTCTGGGGTGTCCTCTTTGAAGACATTTTCTGTATCACTTAAAAGGTTTCCATTTTAAATATCCTTAGCCACCGTGGACAGCATCCACTTGAAAATATTTTTCCGCTGTGATATTCTTTTTGATAATTTATACAGTCTGGTAGGAGTCCATAAAATAATCCCTATCAAAAAAGCCCAGGAACATAATGCTGTTCCTACATAAGGTGCAAAAGCACGTGGAAGAACTTAGGATAAGATGTTATAAGAACACAGTTTTGGAAAAATTGTACAAAAATAATTCCATTTTCTAACATATAAGGGTAAAGTGGAAAGGTGAGCTCATCTGTCACTTACATGGCCTTTTAAAAATTACTGTGAGACACTTTTTACTCCTTTTAAATTATTTGAGTTCAGAGTTCAAGTTCTGGTATTCCTGAAATCAATAGCAAAAGTCCCATTTCAGTCCAGCTGTGTAAAGAACATTCTTTGAAATTGCTATGAGTTTTCCTTCTTTCTTTGAGAATGTATTGCTTTAATTTACTACTATATTATTGGAGATTTGAAATCTTTTCCTTGCTGGTGTTGATTTTTTTAAAAAAATGGATTCTCCATTACTTTCTTGGTCACCATTTTAGTAATCATAATTATCATATCTGATATGATATGATAATTATCAAAATATGCAAAATATGCAAAACTAGGCAACCTCAGATATTGTACAAGACTGGGCTTATTGTGTATATTACGTAAAGCCTTCTGTCTGATGTTGGTCTGTGAGTTAGAGGGTGAGTCAAAATTCACCTTAATACACCCTTAAGTTTGCATCTAAGCCTAGTTTGGGGATATTTACTCAGGCTGTGGCTGAAACCTCTGGCCTGTGCCTGCTCCTGTCGGCAGGGCATAGAGCAGGAAAGGCTCCTGGACTGCAAATGAGCAGCTGGAGGCAGGAGGGCTGAGGTGTCTCTGACAAAAATGTAAAGTCAAACCAGAAGAGTTTAGATCACCTGCAGCAGTGGATCTGGACAGGAACAGAGGAAAGTCCCCCCCACCAAAGCAGGCTTATAGGATGAAGGGTTAATGTTTGCCACTGCTCAGACACCAATCACCACATACTTTTTGGGACACTGGGCTCCCATTTGCACAAAGATTGCCAGAGCATCACTGCACTAAATGCTTCAGCTCTGTTAAGTTAGTGTACAACTTAAGTGTAGTCCCTTATATGTGTACCAATAGCCAAAATTTAGGCAGCTTCACTTCAGAACAAAACCAAAAATCATCTCAAAGTCCCTAAATTTATTCCTTGTCTGATCCTCAAATGGAGAACCTTTGTTACCTGAATACTGATTGGCAAAAGCTATTGTAGTAAAGAAGGACTCGCTAAGAACTAAAGCCAGGGTTTTTCTGATTGTGGGTCTTTCATGTAACCCACTCATGAAAATAAGCATTAAATATTGATTTTGAAAGTACAGTGCTTAGAGATTTTTTTTCCTGGGTTTTGTGACTGCCTGACAGATGGGAAAGCCTGTTGTCTGACACGTAAAGATCTAGGCTGGGAAAAGCACCACCATTAAGGGAGCAGTCCTCATCAGAACAGGCCTGCCACACTGCAGTCAGGGAAAAACTAGGTTTCACTGCCCATCGACTTCATTACTTTACTGAGGTGCTTGGAGAACAATCCTAGTTTTGGTGTCAGAATATTTCACCTGTGTCTTGTAGAGGGCCAGGCCAGCACTTAGACAATATTGTCACTGCTTGTGACAATAGAAAAATTGTTACATTTTTTTAGACCAAGAAGCAGAGAAGTTCTACCCTTTGTTTCATAACATCAATAGACACTTTTGCATTAAAAAAAAAAAAAAAAAAAGAAAAAGAGATTCATTTCACTTCTTTCCCCTGACAGAAAACAGCTGCAGACATGGCTGTACATCACCCACAACATGATCTTTACTCCACCATCTCTCCAAGACAAAACCAAGGAAACCCTATGGAATGAAAGACATTTGCAAACACTGCTGGCATACATGTTTGTAATAAAAAGTAAAACTGGTCTCCAGTCCTCAAGAAAATAAATGCACATGTTTTTAAACATAGCAATAGAAAAAGGTGAATTTACTGTGGAAAATAAATTTCCAGGTGGATATAGTAGAAGTAAGAGTGGGAGAGTGAGCAGACAGATAATCTAGTTGTCATGAGCAGACCTTTGGACCCATTTGAATGTTCAGTTAAGGCTCATCACAGGATGAGCCATATCATGTTTGTGTGTTTGAAATGGTAGAGAGCAGTAACACCCCCAGCCTGCCCAAGACAAGCTGTCTTTCTAGCAAGGATGCTAGAAATAAAATGCTGGAGAGCAGCCTGTGGGATTCAGGCCAGCAAGACAAGTTCTGATGTGAACTTGAAAAAGAGACATTTATTTAGATGTTTGTAAGAGCTGCACAATAGCTTCAAAACTTAGTTTAAGAAAACAAAGTAAATCAACATAGACTGCTGGGAAGAAATGTTGATTAAGGACATTGTTTACAGGAGCACAAAAAGATGAATAGCTACTAATAAATGTTGGGACTTTGCTCAAAGGCATCTGGGGAATTTATGAAGATGATAAGGACTGGCTTAAGATAGAATAATGTGGTTTAATATAACAAAGACTGGTAAACCAAACGATCAACCTTTCCCATAATACCCCGAGGATCTGTTCTAAGCAACACCATTTAATGACACTACCATTAACAATTTGGAGAAACTGAAGGACGGGGCTGTTTGGAGATAAGGACAAATGAAGAGTTGTTACTGTGTGTCTCTAATAGCAAGAAGCACCAGATTCTTTGAAGGAGTCACTGAGTTTTAGCATAGTATGACTGAAACAACATGATAACGTTTTCTTAAAAAAAGAATTTGTTGAAATTCTCTGCCCAAAGCTCTTGAGAGAAACTAAGCTGACACAAGATTAGCAGATACATTCTTTGATATATTAATACATTGTTTATTTTGAGTTTTTAATACTAGATTAATAAAAGATATTAAATGAAGGACAAGAAAAATGCTCATTTAGTTAGAGTACAGGGAGGTCATTGATAGTGTACCACAGGACCTGTGTTGTTCAGCATATTCTTAAATGATCTGGAAAAAAAGAGTGATTATCGAGGCGACCAAGTTTGCTGATGATGCTGAATTATTCATGGTAATAAAAAAAAAAGCTGACCGTGAAGAATTGTGGAAAGCTCTCACGATACTGTGTGACTGAATGATAAAATGGCAAGTTAAATTCTGTGCTGAAAAATGGAAGTAATATGTGAGAGAGAAAACAAGCCAAAATATACATGCAAAATCCTGGAATCTAAATGAATGGCTTTCACACAGCAAAGAGTGCTTGAGTTGTGGGGGGTTCTGTGAAAACACCGGCTCATGGCTCAGTAGGATTCAAACACGCAAATGAGATTGGCATTATAAGAAAGAAAAATAATATAAAACCAGAAAGCATTTATTATGCACCTATATAAAGCCATTGAGTGTGTAACTTGAATAATGAGAACCATTATGGTCTTCTAGAATAGGATTATGAAAGGTGTAAAAAAACCAAAACAAATCATTGAAAACAAGGAATGACTTCTAAGAGGAAACACAAAATTTACCAGAACTCCTGAA
Organism: Buphagus erythrorhynchus; assembly: GCA_013400855.1. Lineage (NCBI taxonomy): Eukaryota > Metazoa > Chordata > Aves > Passeriformes > Sturnidae > Buphagus > Buphagus erythrorhynchus. Next base: position 18,521 of record VZTT01046450.1, on the reverse strand, counting down.
AGAGAACTGAAGACAGTATGACGGAGGCATATGCACTCAAAACAGCAAGTACAGGTACACAGGAAAAACTATCCATCTATTTTTTTTAAAAAAAGAACTAGTGGACATCAAAGGAAATTATCTGACAGTGGGCTTGACACAACCGAAAGAAAATATTTTTCAGACAATGATTTCCTAAATCTCAAGACTTCTTGTTCTAGAAAACTGTGGATGTCAAAAAGTGCTCAGGCAAATTCTTGGACAAGCTGTTCTCTGAGAGGGTGGATGCTGTTTTATCCCTAACAGCTCCAGAGACTCAGTCTGGGACAATGTACAGCAGAAAATATCCTTGTGTGCTTTCTAATTCCTACAGTCTTCCATGAAGCAAGCATCATTAACTACTCACACTGCTACTGAACTACACAGATGGTTATTTATTAGCTGTTCTTGAAATAAAACAGAAAAAACCAATCAAAGCAAAACATCGAAGTGTATCAATGATCAAAGGAAATGATTTAGGAAAACAAAATATTGCTGCAGCAATAAGATTACTGTGATTTTAAGAGTATGGAACTTTTGAACAGCTGATAATAGTATCTGCAGTTAAATTTTAGTTAGAATAAAATGAATAGAGGATATAAGACCATCTACTTTGTAATGTAACAGCTGAATGTGGAGGGCTTTCCTCGAGGTATTTTACTTAATGGTTGTCTCTTACTGGACATTTCAGCTGCCTTCTGAAACATCTGATGAAGGACTTCAGCACAAAATTGACAGTTCCCAAGGACAAGGGGTGTTTTGTTGGCAACAACTTTTTTTCTGACTTTCTGAAACATGAGAAAGACAAAGTAAAAACACACTCTAGCAACAGAGAAAACAGATGACCAGATAAACCGATGATGCTATCACAATGTTCCAAACATGGCAGACATTTCACAAGGCATTCAGAATTGTACTAAGAATGATCTAATAGTATAAAAAGGCAAAGCTACATGAACAGGAAAGTGGAATACCACACTGCATGAACAACTGATCAAGAGGGTGCCATGGCATTTTATTAGAAACACATGGAATGCTTGTTTCTTTTTTATCCCTTCTAAAATTAAATGGTCAAGGTAAAATCCCGATTATCACTTTTATTGATACTTTGTGGGGGACCAGAGTTTTGCTGTATAAAGTCACATCCATTATTTCAACCAGATTTGCAGACTCAGTTGCAGTGTCTTTTATGCTATACTCAACAGGTACTCCTCAGCCTCCTTTCTATGGAAGAGCTTCCTACTCAGAGGATAAACTGAATGAGCATTAGCTCACTTACTTTGATAGATTATGGTAGGTGTCATGAAAGAAGGAGAAAAAAGAAATAGTGCAGACGAGAAAAACAGGTTTCAAGATGGCATTGCTAGAAAGGCAAAGAAGGCAAGCAAATTAGGCAGTTAGAGAAATGAGACGGAAATCAGATTTTCTACTAATTGCTAAGAAGTGCAAGGATTAGCACTTTTACCAATAGAAAAATGCATAAGATGTATTTAGATTTATAAGGGGGAAAAAGACAAAAAAATTCCCAGTACAGTGTGGCAACAAACAGGACTGAAGGCAATGGGAAACAAGAGAAACCAACTATAAACCCAACCTCGAATGGTGCAAAGCCTAGTAACTATGCCAGAATATACAGGGATTGTACATAGAGAGAGAGAATAAATATATAAATATGCCCTGGATTTATGGAGATTGTTATGTGCACTTCCATGTCTCTGATGTCTTCAATGCTACTTTCAATCATGATCTTTATCACATGTAATCAGTAAAGAATACTATAACCACAGACTTTAAAAAAAAAAAATAACAATGTAGAAGGCAAAACCCTTAAAGCATAGCGTTTGGCACGATGAGCTTTATATCCAATCTAAGCAAATCCATTATTTAAGAGGGATTTTCTAAGAAAGTGAATAATAAGTAATTTAGTCTAGTGGTCAGTGATGGGTGCTGAAGACAATTTCTGAAAGAGGAGTAGTTCCAGATATCCAAGTGATAATGGCATTTAGGAGAAGCATTATCAGTAAACTGCTGCAGAGAATCAGTGGCTTTTCCAGAACAGAACAACAAAAAATTGCAAAATAGAATGAGAATCTGTATACACTCCTAATTGTTAATCCAGTTACTGAGCTATTTGTGGTGTCAGTTAGAGGAGAAGGATACTGGAGTATTAAAGCATACTGAAATTTTTCTAGTTATGGACTATGTGTAGTTTCATAGTTTCTGGTTCCTGAATTCTTTATCAGGCTTCATTGCAATAGTTTTGGTAACAGACTCCAAGCAATTTACATGAACCTGAAAAAATTAAAGTGCAATCAAGTAATAGGCTACCTTTTCTAAACATACTTTTGCTAGATCAAAATATAGAAATCACAGAAGACGTTTTGAATGCTTTAAAATATTCTCTGGGTTTGAAATCTTACAGGGATATTGGCATCATAATTTTATATTTTCTTTCATATGTATAAAATCTTTAGTTTGATTTTTTTGTTTGAATACAATCCAGGGTTTTCTCATGCACAGCTGAGTCTTCTAGAAAATCTGTATCAAACATTTGAAGATTTGTGATGAAATACTGAGATCTGGCAAAAAATAATGAGGAGAAAATGTGCATTTTCTAATAGCCACGTATTTGTACCCTGACGTGACCGTTTACGGAGAACCACGGGGACACTGATTTCTGTGAAGAAACAACCCAGTTTACTGCACTAGTTCCTTTGTACGTTCATCTTTATTTTTTTTATGTAGTGTTAGTGATCAGTCATAGAGTCAACAGGCTGTTCTCTGGAACTGATTGCGTAGCCGAGGGCGAGCCATGGGGACAAGGCTCCGCCGGGGCTGGCCCTGGCGAGGGCCGCAGGGGTGCCCGTGTCCCTCTGAACGCCTTCCCTGAGGAGGAGGGCCGGGCTCCCGGCGCCGGGGAGCGCTGGGACCAAGTGCGGAAACTCTGCCTTCAACAAGTGGGGTCGGGCGGGGCGGCAGGGAATGCCCATCGGCTGAGGAGCCCTCGGCGCTTTGCTGTGGCCGCCCCCCGCGCACTTCCGAAGGGGCGCCGGGGCAGGAGAGGCAGGAGAAGCAGGAAGGGCTGGGGAAGCAGGAGGGGCGGGCTCGGAGCGCGCCGCCGCTCCCGCCTCCCGGCCCGGGCGGGGCAGGCTCGCGCCGCCTCAGGGGCCGGCTCGGCCCGGGCAGCTGAGGGCAAGAGCTTCAGCGGCGCGCGCGGCGCATGCGCGGTGGGCGGGCGCGTGCGCAGTAGCGGAGGGGGACGCGGAGCAGAGCCCGGCACTCGGCAACGCTCGGCGGTTTTCGTGCAGGCCAGGCCGCCATTTTCTCTCAGCCTCCCGGTGCGCGGCTCTTGTCCCGCTGCCCGCGCTTTGTCCTGCTCGGCGATGGACGGGTGAGTGGGTACCGGGGCGCTGGGAGCGAGCGCACTGCCGCGCTCTGTGCTGCCGGTCGGTGCTGGGACCCGTCCCGGTGCCGGGCGCTCGCTGGCCGTCGGCGGGCGTCTCCGAGGGTGTGGGGAGCGATGAGCTTCCCGCCGCGGGACAGCTGAAACCTGAGGCCCCCACGAGCTGGGAGCGGGGCAGGAGGGGGCTCAGTCTCTCCGTGACGCGGGCCCCTCGGTAGGGTCTCCCGTTCAAATCGCCGAGGACCTTGGGCCGCCTCCTACTTAAGTGTGGTGCCCGAGACGCCGCGTCTCGCTGTAAAGAAGGAGCGGGATCTGCCCTCATCCTTGTCCCCCAGAGCCCCTGGCTCCCTCCTTCTCCCCCGCCTTTGGCATCTGTCCCCTGGCCGGGGGGTGAGGAGGGGCGCGCTGAAGGGCTCGGGTTTGTTTTGGAGCTGGCGGGAGGGGAGGAGCGATGCCAGCAGGAGCCAGCTGTCGAGCTCCTTTGTTTTCAGAAACTGCATAATGAGCCCTTCGGCTTCTCCCCCTCCCAAGGTGGAAAGATGCCTTTGTATATGCAGTGGAGTGGCTGTAAAAACCAAAGAAGGGAATGTTGGAAGGAGTCGTTCATATGGGACAGTAAGGGCTGGGATGGGCAGGCGCCACACGCCAGGCCTGCTTTTTGTTGGAGCTGGAAAATGGGGCTGCTGGCTGTAGCCTTCGTCAGTGTAAATACGACAGCTTTCAGCTTCCAGATCTCCTGTGAGGTTGTTTACTCTGCTTCAAACAGAGAATCCAGCTCTTTGGTATGCTTTAAGCATAAAACCTTTGAACTGTGAGAGTTCCAAAGGCTTTTTATTGTTGTGATTATAATGGTAGGAGTTACAAATCCTGTCTGAGACCTACTGTCAGTAATGAGTACTACACTGTGGAATGCTCTCCCATATTCATTTGTGTGTGTTTGTGAACTAAGGTTTCTTTCAGGATTGTGGTATACACTGTGAGGGATGATGTCACAGCCTCTGTGGAAAAGATGTACCTTGACATACCTGTTGCAGCGTTTTTCATAGGTGTACCTCATTAAATTTTATATAGGCGGAGCTGCCAATGCATTGGGGTTTTTTTCCAAGCTAATTAAAAAAAATATTGCTTTCTGTTGTTCAAAGAGGAGGTCAAACAAAAGAGTAGATCAGCTATCTTGCTGAACCAGCTGTTTAGTTAATAGAGGTGTGTGAGAAGTTTTGTACTTACTTTTAAATTACTCTCTTTCCATGCTGTAATCTCATGTAGTCCAGAAACGCGAGTTTCCTAAATAAATGTTCTGGCAGCGCTGCATTGGAGTAACATTTACTTGAAACTTTGTACTCTTTGGAAAGGCCTGTAAGCTGTGGGAGCTCAGTGGCTTTTAAAAGTTTATTTTGTATTTCAGTCCTGTATGTTCTTTGAACACAGTTTCTTGCTTGGGGAAGTTGTTGCCTGCTTGTTGCCTCATTATTTTGTCATTGCAATACATTGAAAAGTTGAGTTTATGATGATAAATTGGCTGACTTATGTTTTTGTTTTTTTCTTTTTTTACAGCATTGTCACTGATGTTGCAGTTGGTGTGAAGGTAGGATGTACACTTAAATAAAGGGGTAGAGTGCTGATACAAAGTTAACTGCTTTGAGCATCAGTAATTGCATATTGGAAGATTTTGACTGGGCATTGTGAGCTGATACCTAGTCAGCCGTATATGCTTTACTAAACAAAAATCCCTAGAGGTAAATTGGAGCCTCTACACAAAAGACTTTTCTAGGCACTGAACTGTAAACAGTGGTTCTGTATTAATGTAGTGGTGTCAGCTTCTTACTTTAAAACTTGGTTTATCGTATTTTTTCAAAACAACACTCCCTCATTGTTACATGGGGCCTGTAAAAGTCATACTTTCTTCTGTCCCTCCCTCTCTTTTTTCAAAATTCCCACTGAAGTTAAAAAAGAAGTGACTATCTGTAATAGGACAGNCAACACTCCCTCATTGTTACATGGGGCCTGTAAAAGTCATACTTTCTTCTGTCCCTCCCTCTCCTTTTTTCAAAACAATTCCCACTCAAGTTAAAAAAGAAGTGACTATCTGTAATAGGACAGAAAAATGGGTGCTAGAATTTGTTATGTAGCCACAGAAGTGGTGTTTGCTTTGCTGTACTTTTTATTTCTCAAGTTCAGTTATGAATTCATCATATTTTTATAACACGTAAAGGGTTTCCAAATAGCTGTTAATTTACTATTTATTTTGCTTCTTTTATTCAAATATGTAACAGGAATTAGATCAGTACTCCATAGTAGCAGAGTGAGAAATAATGTTAATGCCAAGGGATATGGGACAAGAGAACTTTAATGAATGCATGAGAGCAGTTCTATTTCAGTGGTAGAAACTGAAGTTTTCTAGTGTGTACAGTTAACTCTTCACGTTTGTTCAGGGACTTTGTAGCTTGTGCTATGTACCTGCCTTTTCACCTGAAGCTGATCAGTGTTAACTGCTTGCTAAGCCCAGCTTTGTCCAGTAAGGGCCAGTTGCTCAGATTCAGTATTGGTCTTGCTGGATTTGGACTAGTTCTTATATAATACAGCCAGCCTGTAGATACAGCAGCTGTTCTGTCAGATGTACCTGTATAATGTTCCTGGGTAAGCTTGCTCCTAAAGGAAGAGCTGTGAGAAGTCAGTTCCATAGATTCTGGACCCATCCAGCTCCATATGTTCATGCAGTATTGGAGACAAGCTTAAAATCATTCTCTGAATTGTGAGTAAAGTGTTGTTATTAAGGTACTTCCATGGGAGCTAATCACAATAGAAATATGAACTGATGTGATTATTTCTCTGATGCCTGGGAGGACAAAGTGTTAACTCATTAAAGCTTAGCAGTATTTAGTAGTTTGGAGGAACACCTGAGGACGTTCCAAGTCTTTCAGCAGCGAACTGTGCTCCATGTATGCAGCTTCATGGCAAAACATATAAAATCATAAATTACCCTTAGCAATTTTTCTTCTTTCTAGTGAAGAAGTAGTTTCAGGTAGACCATGTATTACTTGGATCTTAAATTCTGACATTTCTCACTTCAGGAGAAGTAAATGGATTCAGTATCCGTTTCACTCTTTATAGTGAGCAACTTCAATCTATGAGAATTTGAGTGTTATGAACTATGTCCTAAGTGGGTAGTGCAGTTTTAGAACCAAATTTTAAGATACTAGCCAGACAATGAAAAAGATGCTTCAGATGACATATCTGCTTTCTTCTGTTGATGGTAGAGTTATATTATGAATACAAGAAAGAAGGCAAGACAGGTGTATTGGAGGCAGTGATTAAAAAATAAAACAAAAGGCTCAGAAGTATCAAAAAGTTGTGCTCTTTGTTTGTAAAAATGGACTTGCTGTCTGGTTTTTAAAAGAAAAGTCTGTGCATGGAAGTAGTGCAGATAAATAAGGATGATGATATCCTGAAGAAAGCTGTTAAATATGGGAGGAATAAACTGAATTGTATTCTGGAGCTTCTTTAATTATCTCAAGATACTGGTAAGAATGGAAAATGGGATTTCTGTCTAATTTAGGTATACAGTGTGCACAGTGATGTAATGCCAGCTTCACTTGTTTTTTGTGGAAGGACATGTGAAACATTTGTCCTTATGGTGACTAATTGCTCTTGATGGACTTATGTTTTAAAGTTGAGGAATGCTTTGCCTATCACGTGTGTATAAACAACTGGGATCAGTCATCTGGCCTTCCCTTGGAAGTTTTCTTTTCATGGGGTGCCATGGAAATGTGTAAGGAGTAAGTTTTGAATCCAAGGAGTTGCATTAGCAGTTTTAATGCTCTTCCAACACTGCTTTTATTGTGGCTGAATAGTCATTGGATGTGAGCAGAGATTTACCTGTGAGAAGTCACCTTATCTAGGATATTTTTTTTACTTGATGCTTTCTGAGATTTTTCACTTACAGTGTACATGCTGATCACGTGCAAAACATGTTTGTGATATATTCAATTATACTTGGAGAAATGGATGGTGACATATGACTCTTCTGTTTGGAAAATTTGCTTTGTTTTATCATCATCATAAGTCATGTCAATACAAATTTAAAAGTTAATATCAACTATTGTCTGGCTGGTTGTTCTCTTAAACAGAAAAGTGAATGTGTTATGTTTTTAAACCCTTTCATAAAAGAGTAAGAGAAGTTAATTACTGTAGTCTAGGTATTGTCTTTCAATTAAAGGAGGATTTTTTAGCTTTGAGGACTGCATGTGATCAAGGCAAGTATAAAGCAAAAGGAATGCTTCCTTATAGTGCTTTATTGACAGTTTTATAATCAGAGTTATCTACAAATGAAGGATAAATTTGAAACTCTTACCATTTATTTGTATTGTATACTTGGTTTGATTTAAAACATTTTTGTTCATCTGATGTTCAGTCTTCATTTGATTTATTTGTTGAGTCACAAGAAATTAACACTAGAAACCAATACAAATGTAAAACTTAAAATGAAGGTGGAAAAATTGATGAATACAACTCGAAAACTTGGTTTACAAAGAGTAAATTTGGGGATTGTACAACTCAAAATATGCAGTGGGAACACACTTCCTAACTCAAATCTGTCAGAGGAGCAGTGTGCTTTAATTTCTGAAATCATTAGAATATGTCACAACCCAGTCATCCTGTAAGTACAAATGAAATAACTCATACTTAATTTGGTCTGTAATATCTTGTTTTGCTTACCTAGAATTCATGGAAGCAGGGAAATGTCACTGCACACAGCTCATCCCTTACATTACATTTTGCAAAATAATGCAAAAAGGAATGAGCTTTAGCTCTCTATCTGATGCTGATTTGTGAACTTGCACTGTATACTTTGGCGTTTGCGGAAAGTATACTTTAATAAAGGAGAGTTAAGGATTCCAGTAATGGTAATATTTACATAGTTTATCAAGTAAAAAAAAATCAGTTCCTTGGAGAAATTCTATACATTTTATAGATTTCTTTGTGCATAGTTTCAAAAAATTTAAAATGTTTGCTTTTTCTTTTTAAAAAATACATTGGAGTTGGTCTGTTCTTACTACATCAGGTCCTTATTTACTCTCTGGTTATATATTTGAGCATCAGCATCTAATAACTGTGCTTTGAATTGCTCTCCTGTGTTCTCTTTACATTACAGTGCTTTAATCTTGATAACTGATTGGGTACTTGGTGTGATAGAGCCTTTTTTAGCCATTAGATGTATGAAGTATATAATCTTTCCTCTGGAGTAATTAAAAGAATCTTTGGAGGGATATAAAACATGGTATAAGGAATCTATGTCACACAGGTGTAGGGAATCACTCAGGTGAAATTTGGGTGCATATTGAGGGTGATCTCTCCTACTGTATTTCAGTGTGTGCCACTTCAGTCTAATAATGGGTGATCTTTCTCCTGGATGGGATGGGTAGTTGTGCAGTAAATGGGGCTTGAACAATCGAGTGACTCATGTTGTGCATGTGCATTTCATGTTTCACAATGGCTGAGGTGCTCTATCTGACAGGAGAAAAGAACCAGTCATTTCTTCCTGGATGCATTATTTGGTACACAGCATTTGGGAAATTGTTGTCTTGCTTGACGGCGCTTTGGATACTGGCCAAAAACCAAGCTTCAGCTGCCAAGCATTGACAGGCCTAGTTACAGCTAGGAGGGAAAACTCATGCCTGTACACAGAGTTCTGTAATGTTTAAAGATGTGGGGATGGTCTTCTTCCCCTGGACTAGTGGGCTTCAGCCTTTCAGCACACTCTCAAGTGTGCTTGAGAGACGAGGGAATTGGTGGTGTGTATTTAGTTGGTTATGTTTGGGATGGGTAGAAGATGCTAAGAAACAATGTCCTACTACTTTCTAAGTTTTCCAAACAGGAAAATACCACCTAGTTCACCTTTTTCCTGCTCACTGAAACTTAACATGGAGGAATACAGTAGTGTGGGGGAAGGACAGTAGCTAAAAACTGACAGAGACAGGAACTGATGGAGAAAGGGGAGAGAGCACAAAGTAGCAGTCTGTGAGTGCTCTTGAAGCGTTGTCCACTTTGGATTTTTAACTCATGTTCTGAGGAGTAGTCTCCTCTTACAAAATTATACTCTGAACCTTTTTTGCTAGTAATAACTGAGAATCTTTTCATGGTGGAAACAAGTAGATACTGTAGATGTACTGTGACTTTTTGTTTCAATAGTACACTGTATAATGAAAATAGGATTGAAAGTCAGATTCTAGCGAGTTGTCAGAAGATAAATTTTCCCACTTCTGAAATTCAGTCTAAACTTATTTCACAAGCCTGTTCATTTCAGTTTTTTACTCTGAAATTTTTTGCCTTCACTGTTGTAATTTTGGCTACTTAAGAAGGGAGTGGTAGGATAAAAATTGATTTATTCATACAGATAAATGCCATATGATGGTCTGTTGTATTTAAAATGTTAGAGTTTTGGGCTAACCTTGCATGTCTAATATAATTGCTGGTAGATTAGACAAAGACACAGGGATATGAGAAAAATGGGTTATTTGTGAATTACAGGTCTTTTAATCTTGGGTCAGCTTTGATACTGTTTTTAGACAACCTTTGTATTCAATAATACTTAGTTGTGATAGCAGCAGTAAGCAGCAAAAAAGATGTTAGCGTTATAGCAGTGAAGTGAGTAAACTTTTGGCCATGTTCAAAGTTTAGAACTGGCATCTGGATTTGTCTTTCCAGCAGTGGTATGGGCAACATGTCCATAGTGACAAAAAATAATTTCTTACAATGAAAGATATCTGTTAACAGGCAAAATATCTGATAACAGTAACTTCTATAAATTGACCCTGTTTGAAATAGCTTTCATATTTATTCTCAGAACAGCTGATTCCAGTTATTTTTTTCTTTGTACTTTTGGTGGTTTTTTGTAATGCTCATTCTGCCACTCTAATGTATGTGAAAAAGTAAGGAAAGCTGAGAATGGAAAGAAAGGAAGCATGTTGAAACTTAGTTTGTTCTCTGTCGTAAGTATGCAGCAATGTAACAAAGCTTTAGTATACCTGTTTGGTAAGTTTTGGTGTCTTTCACTAATTTAAAATCACATAGTTTTTATTTGTAGCAGAACACTTAGGTTTGCATCGTAATTGAGGGGTTGTACAAGGAGAAATGCAATCAGCTGCACCATCTCTGAAAACATGCACTAATACCAGTATGGGAATACCCTTCCCATTTCGTAGAGATTTGGGCCATGTTTTCACAAGCAAATCAAGCTGCATGCCATTTTTCTGTCACTGTAATACTTGTGCAGCAGATGTTTAGGTAGCCAATTCACAAACCTTGCTTGGGAGTGTAACCAGGACAAAGCTAAGCTGACACAACAGCTTTTTACCCAGATTTGCTACCAAAGTGCATGGTTGCATAAGTGCTTGTAACAATACAGAATTAGGAGGACAGAGTAGGAGCAAGTTGCTGGGGTCAGGGAGGAGGTAGGATTCTTGCTTTTGGTGGTGGTTGATTCAAATGAGGTTGTGGTTTCACAAGCTGTTTATGGGACTGTGATGTTAGTTTTAGGGGTTTGGGTATTTTTTACAGCTGCAAGTACATGTAGCCATGTTTAGCTTTTCATAAAACCAGTTTTTCTGTGGATGTGTAAGATGAGTATTGAGTTATAGATAAAATAGCATTAGCACTTTTAATTTATTAGTGAAAAATAGGAGATAATTGAGTAGAAAATACCTTCTATGTGGATTGCATTTTGGGGTGTAGAAACTTCTACTGAAGGAGCAAATCTGTACATCCAGGTGCCATGGTTGTCTGTCTGGAAGGCAAAGGATGCATCCAGGTTGTAGCTCTAGTCATTTGTTCTCACCTATTCTCATTTACTACCAGTAATGTTTGAGAGTAATACTTTCTTTCCTGATAAAAATGGAATTGAAAGTCTGAAATGCTGGAATGAATTATTTTGTTGGTGTGCTTCTCTTGGATATTTAAAGCATTGACTTACATTAGAAGAGGTCTAAGAGTCTTTCATTACAATTGAAAGTTTGGAAGTTTCCAAATGAGGCTGTGTGACATGGTGTAAGTTGAGATTTGATTCTTTACTCTTTGGCTTTTTGGTTTAATAGTCCATCTTGATCTTCTGGTGGTTTGAGAAATTTGTTTCTTTTCAACATTGTGTTTGGGAACCTGGACATTTTTAAGGAAATTGAGTTTTGTCTCCTGTCAATCTTAGGCTTTTCAAATTCCCTTGATTGCTCTCTCAATTTCTACAAAATTTGTGTGGTTTTATTAATGTTTTATTTATTTTCTAGTAGCCCCTTTGTTACTGAAAAATTGAGAGAGTTAAAATGGCATAGTTGTTAGGCTATATAAACAAGATATGCTTGGCTGAGGAGAATATGGAAGTATTTGAAGTAGAGTAAGAAAGGACATACAGAGAGAGTAAGTATGTAAAGGTGGTCATATTGTATACAGTTAACACTTGAGTGAAAAGCAAGGGATGTTATAAACGAGCTATTAAGCACCTATGGAATTGACAACCTTAACTGACTTCATGTCGATATTGTTAAATGGTGTATTCTTTAAAACAATTCCAGTGGGTGTGCTCCATGCATGTAAGGTTCTGGTGAAGGAATAGCATGCTTGTAGTTAAAGTGTATGCTTTGTAAAATACTTACAAACCTGCATGGAGTTTCTTTGGAATGTACAGACTTGGCTTGTGCTGTGCTGAATGGGCCTTCTGTGATCCTATACATATGACAGGTGTAACAGATTCCTCAGGGTGGTTTGGATTATGTGTTTTGACAGTTGTGTGTGTAATCAGGGCATAAGGCAGATCAAGTGTTTTTTCTTCACAAAAGATCATGTGAGGGTAGATTTATGCAGTGTTTCATATAAAAATTTATCGTGTTAAAAATGAAGCATCCTTTGAATTCTAATCCATCATGTAAACTGAACAAAGTTTATAAATGCTGTGTTTATGGGTTTAAAGGGTGTTGCTCTGTTGTTTCAAACATCCAGTCCCCAAAGTTACTTCAGATATTGAAGCAGAGTGTTTACAATGTGTCACTGTTAGAGGAGCGTGTTTTAATGTCTTGGTTGAAACTGGCAAGTGCTTATTCCTCTCCCATACCATCAGGTTTCTGGCTCTTTCTTTTAAATTGTTCCCAGATGTTGTTAGAAATAAAGCGTTTTACAGTGCTCTTGGATTTCCTTAAATCACAAGATATGTCTCCTGGCTTGTCATGCCCCTTGGGAAATTCGTGCCTGTAGGCTGAGAATGACTGGTAAATGTGCAGTGCAGCTGAAGTTCTCATCTTTCGTTTTGGGGGGGAAGGGAGGAAAGAGGGAAATGGAAAGAGCAGAAGCATCCTGGTTTTCAGAGAGGTTTGTAACATCAGCAAATATAAATGCCACAAATTAGAGTATTTGTAAAAAAAATTTTTTTTTCAGTATCTTTCTTGAGTGTTGTCTTTATATTTTCTAGTGGGAGTTGAAGAAATTTTTTTAGATGATGCTGTTGACTATTTAAGAAAAGTTAACTTTTTCTAGGAGTCACTTGTTTAGTGTTTCCAGGAGTATAGCAGTGCTTCTGCACATGCTTCTAATAAACTCTATGTAATACACTGTTAGGTTATGTTTAGCCATAACTTCTCATCAGAGTCTCCATAGCCCTGAA
>VZTT01046449.1:8532-25297 GCA_013400855.1 Buphagus erythrorhynchus | reverse complement strand
TGTAATGACATTAATATTAGGGTGTGATGTTACTATACAATAAAAAATAAAATTAAAAAATGGAATGTTTCTATGCCTAAAGGTGTAGAAATAAAAGCTAAAAAGGGATTTGTGCACACCTTCCTGTTTGTATTGCCTGCAGTGAGGCCAGCAGTGCTTTTATTTCCCTTTTTAGAAGGTGACAACATTCCAACATTTACTCTGTGTTATTCACCTTTAACATCATCCTTCTCTTCTTAGATAGCAATTTCACTGACAAGGCTGCCACAATATTCCACAAATTTGTGAAATCATTCTGTCTTAACACAGCTGAGATCTCTGAAATTAAAATGATGGTTTGTGACACTGAATATGAGACTAAAATGCAAGACAGAAAACACAGTGATGTATAACTACTGCTGCAGGGGGAAACTTCCATGGAGCCAAACTTTGACTGCTGATCTTGACTGGTCTTGATTTGATGGTCAAAATGGTGTTGATTTCCTTGTACAAAACTATTTTTAATGAACACGATGAAAAACTTAAAAATGTTTTGGAAGATTTAATGCTTGANAGAAGATTTAATGCTTAATGCTTCAATAAATTTTTCATCCAACCATCGTAAAAATATAGTTTAGAATACCACTCCAAGTTCTTATTCTATATTCTGACTTTTTGCCATTCTAATGGTATTTTTTTTAACAAGCTAAAGGTTAAAGCTCTTATTAAAACTGAATTCTGTAACAGGACTTTAATCACAGTGCTGCTACTTTGATGCTGCAATATAAATAATCACCACTGTGACAAATTTCAGATTGCTGCTCAGTGAGTGTTGCAGTTACTTATTCCTGCTAACTTGTTCTTATTACAGTCTGCTGGCTTGTTATAGTCATAATCTGGTGTTATCTAGGCAAAGTCCCATCACCCTTGCTGTATTTCACAGGAATATCCTAAATGCCATATAAATCTTCTTTTTTTAATATATTAAACCAGAGTTAGGTGGCCTCCAGCATGTATATTTTTTGATCTATTGGTAACCACAAATCTCCTTAAAGCTGATGGAACATACTGGATATCTGTCACTTACTTGAGAGTAATGAACAATTAAATGGGTCTTAGATGAAAAAGGCCAAGGGATTGCCATCATGTAAATGCTAGGATTGGAATTTAATAGTTTTGCAATCTCCTCTTCCCTTCCCACCCCTCACCTCCATTACTCTGTGGAAGAGGTGTCAGTGGTTAGAGAGGAAAAACCAGGGAAGCAAAAATAAAACTGGAGAGCAACCAGAGGAATAATAAGAAACTCAATTTGTGTCATGGCCTTGGGAGAAAACCTACAGATGGAATTTAGTTTTTAGGAAATTTTTGGATGAAAAGTGGGGTTGGAATTGCAAACAAGAAAACTCTCATGTTTTCTAAATCTCCTGTATTCAGCAAAATAAATGTTTCTATTTATAGATTTTCAGTCAACTGAGAGGGATCAGATAAGTATAATTTTTAAAAAAAAAAGTTTTCCAAATAAAACTAACTCACATTCTTTATGACTAAGCTAAGCCCTTAACATGAGATGTGGTCTCTCAGTGTGAAATTCCAGGTTCACTGAAACAAACTCACCTTATTCAACTTTTTTAAATCTTGGTTTATTTTTTCAGTTGAATTGTTATCTCTCAGTGGACAGGCCTTTCTGGGTTTATTGTGTAAAATACAAACTTAAACTATTAATGATGTTAAAAATGAAAAAAGTATTTTATTGCTTTGTACTTGTACTCCATCAATACTTCATTTAGGGTTGGGAACCTTATTCCTATAACTATTATATGACTCTGTGATCTTTTTCATCTGTTAAAACAGGAGAAAATACTTTCTAAAATTTCTATTTGCAAGAATTGTCCTCATTGCTTTGGGCTAGCTTATCTCTAGGTTCATTTATTGTGATTGTCTACAACCAGGCTTTTTACAGGAAAAAAGGAGTAAAATATGATGCTCAAGGAATCTGACTTCCATAATCTGTATTTGTTTGTTTATATGGACAACCTAAGGGCAAAAGAAACTCTTTTTTGTCTCTGCCCTCATTTCCAAGTGCTTTAATTAGTTCCATGCTATTATGGATTGTTTTATTTCTTAGAAACTGCAGCTGTATAATTTTGATAAAAAGACTTTCAGTTTTCAGAAAACTGATTGATGGGTACTAACTTTTACTTGGCTCTGTGAACAGCAAGCTGTCATGTGTGCCTTAAAGGGGACATAATTTTTGCTTTAGATTTACTACAGTATCAAAAAAAGATATGACTTTCAATATTAGGGAGAGAAATGGGAAAAAGCTGCACCTAATATTTCCTGATTTTGAAGGAAATGGATAGCAGAAATCATGAGGAAATTATAGCAAGTAGAGTAGGGTAATAATAATAGAGAAATTTAGTGGGCAGTAGATTTATGTGTTTGAAGTTGTGTTTCCTTCATTCTGTTTTGCATTGATCCCAGTTGGGTCAGTTTTATGTGTAAGAGAGCAATAATGTAATGATTCTTGCTGTTAACAGGATTCAAAGAATACAAAAAAGGAAAGGACAACAAACACACTGAAGTCAACAGGTCAAAAGGGGATTTTCTAAATTAAAAATTATTGTCAAGGGTTAAGCAGCACCTGCCAAACAAAGTGCAGGGCAATGTTACTGAGATGGGTTTTTATTTTTTTTACTCTGGTTCCTTAATTAAATTGGAATGATTGGTTTCAGTCAAACTCAGTTATGCCACGTTACATTTCCAGCTACAAAAGAGGGTGAGTCTTTGTGTTCCATCACCTTTGCCAGTGCTGGTTATGGCTGCTTGATCTGTTGAGTTTGATTTGCTTCCTCAGAAAAAGAGATTTCACTTTTTTCCTGTCCTTTTAACCAGTTAACAAGATATCACCAGGTCAGCTACACTGAATTAATGGAGCAGTTGGAATGTGTAAAATCTGTAGCTTACTTCTCTCTGAATAATCAGCTATCTTGGCATTAGAATTCATCTTTGCAGCTGTTTTTTCAGCTACTTTTACAAAGCAGTTTAGTGGTGCTCACTCTTTGCTACGATGAACAGATCAAAGCAAGGACAAGACTGGGCTTGTATTGGAGAAGAAAATAGACAAAATCTCATCTCTTTTAAAACAGATTTTCCCTTATTTCTATCGGAAAATGAAAATTTGACGTTTTTTTACCTCAGAAACCTTTTTTCTCTTTGTTCCTAGGGGATGACTCTGACTTTGTTCATGCTACTCAGCACAGCTCTGTGGTACTCTGACAATGATTTGAGGAATTTATGTTGTTGTTTCCATATCTTGCCCCCATTGTTCTTTCAGTGATAGTTCTGGGTGCCAGAAAATGGACATTTGATTCCTGGGTCAGCTCAGTAGGAATGTGTCTGTTAATTGGTATTACAGTGGTTTGCAGAGACGTTGTGGGGATTTGGAACAAAATAAAAATACTGCCAGTCTGGGATATCTGGAGGGGAAAAGTAATTCTGCTTATGTTTTGCCACGGTTTTACCATTGTTTCCTCCTTTTAAAGTGTAGAAATGAATTAATTGATTTAAACCCTTTGCCTCTTGGGCCTGGCAGTAGTGGTGTCTGACATCAGCTGGGGCTCTGCCTGGAAAATAATTCTGGTACAAGGGGGAGCTCAGAAGCTCCTTTTGCAGGACATCATCTCATGGAGGTTCTTTGAAATTCTGAGGAATTGAAATGATGAAAGGTGGCTCTAGTCTGTGAGAGGAGGCAGATGATTGCTTCAAGTGTGCTTATCTTTGTATCTGTGGGTATTTCAGCTGGTGCATTGACTAGGTATTGCCATAAAATGTATTTATTAAAAATGCAATACAAAGAAAATCAGTTCTTTTAAGCTATCAAATGCTGATAAAACCTATAAAAGAGCAGAAGAAGAACACCTTTCTGATCTAAGTGTATCTTGTGGGTGATGGGCTCATGTTCTGGTCAGTACTTTGTTATTGGAATGGAGTTGTTTCCTGCAGGAAAAAAAGTCTGAAGCAGCAGATTTGTTAAACCATCTTTTGAGGTTCCAGTGAAAGTTGGTTACAGACTATTTCTTATGAGTAGATAATGAGGGCTTTTCTTATTCACTGGTAATTATAATCAATATCCCCCATTTTTAATTCAAAGTGCTATTTATCCAAAACACTTGGCAAGGTGTTTCTTTTCTAACATCTGCTATGGAACTATTTTGCTTTGCCAACAGACCTTTCTGATAAGAAATTCTATCTTGGATCAGAAAAATCCTCCTGAGCAAAAAACCTGTGGTGGGCCCAGTATATGTGTAATACTCATGCTGCATTAGAAGAAAATGTATTTTGGTGAGAAAATCACTTATTGAAATGTTTCTGTCAGCTCTAGAAAAAATTATAGGATCTAAACAGTTTGTGAGATGAGTGATGGCTGTTCTGCACAAAGCTCACAGCTGAACACCTAGAATAAATATCCTCCTTTCCTGTTTGACATGTGTCAAACCCAACATGTGTCCCTGTCCCTGTTGAGCACTGTTCTTATGGCCCATTAAAAATAGCTTCAAATTTACTTCTCTGTTTCTTTTGAAAATTCTGTTGATATTTTCTCCTCAGAGCTTTATTCCAATTTCTCTTTGATTTTTGATCAGCTCAAGTCCATTAATGTGACTTCAAATTTTCTAAGGTTTCAGATCAAGTAGTTTGTAAAAATTTCTGTTGGATTCTTTGACCAGCACTGTCTGTACTGATGTGTTGCAGATATTTATAAAAATCAGAAAGCCATCATATTTCATCTTTACTTGTTTGTTTTCTGACTCCTCATGTCTCTTCAGGGTTTTCCTTTGAGCTGTACCTCTTGTAAACACATAAGTGTATGTGCTCTGTATTTTAAAATCTTCTGCTGTTTATTTGATTTTATGGATGTTTTTGTAGTGTCTATTTTTTCTCCATAGAAAATCTGTTGCTAATATCCCATTTTCTCAAAGCTCTTCACAGTGTTGTGCTGCATTGAATACACAATATGTATCTGGTGTCTTGCAAATCCATCTGAATTTAGGAAACCAAGCTGTGCTTAAATGAACAAACATTTCTATGTGGTTTAAAATAAATTTTAACATCCTTTGAAGCAGCCATGAGGATTTCATTACTGAAAATTCTTTCCCTGTATGATATAGCTGCTATTTACACAGACAACATCTTACAGTGTGGCCAGTTCCATCCTATGAATTTTCATAACTCTTTAGCTCTGGGCTATTGTGAGTGTTGTTTTTTTATTTTAATCTCAATCCAATCACTTATTTCTCAATATTTTATCCAAGTTAGCCTCTGATATTGCCAGTGTTCTGAAGGTTTCAGTCCTTAGCCCTGAGTTATTTTCTGTCTCAGTGCTTCCAGTCTCATTATTGGTCTCATCTTGCTTTCTGCAGGTGGCAGCAAGTATATTGTTCTTCTGATGCTCTTTCATCTCTCCAAGTGTTTGCTCCAGACCTAACCCAAGAAATGTGCAAATAAGTGTTTTACTGCAGAGGAAACACTCAGCAAACATGCTGAGGTCTGGCTATGACAGGAACATGGGTTTTTTCTGAAATACATATTCACAGAACAGAATTGCAATAGATCCTTTGCTTGAGAGGAATCACTGCTTTAGTTGAGTGGTTAGGATGAAAGAGAGCTCTTTGTGGCAAGAGAGCTGCATCATCCTATTCCAAAATTCTAATCTGAAACTCCCAGCACATCAGGGCCCTGGGGCATCCTTTGCCTCTGTAATGGCTCCTGCCAGATCCCTGCAAAATCTCCAGGACAGCAAAGAGAAGAGGAGAGAGGATGAGGAATAGCAAGGGAGGCATGAAGTGCAGAATAGGTACCAGTGGATAAGGAATACCAGGCACTTGGGTGTTCTTTGCTGATAAAATGGCTCTGCAGCAGCTGCTATAACTTAGCACACTTCAGAGCAGCCCTAAAGCAGCTCTAAATTTCAAGTGACCTAAGTTGTTCCCTAGGTTCAGCAATGTTTTGTATATTCTGTTCTGTAAGTATTGCTGAGCGAATTTAAGAAGCAAGAAATTCTCTTTGCTCCTCTCTGAAGGTACAAAGTTGTCTCTTGGGTAATGTGGTGAGAGATCTGTGTGCTGAGAAGCTTTGCCCTGTTACCCTTCCCACCACCAGCCAAACAGCCCTGCTATTTTTCACAACATATTTATCCTCAAATGCCCTCCACTGGAAATTTTGCCCTGCTCAGAGGATCTTCTTATTCCATCACATTCCTTGGTAAAAAATATCAGGCTTTTCATTTTTTCCTGAACTAATTCCCACCTGTTATTCCCTGGTTTTGCACTCAAGGTTGGAATGTGTACAGACAACACCAAGGTGGGTGGGAGTGTGGATCTGCTGGAGGGCAGGAAGGCTCTGCAGAGGGATCTGGACAGGCTGGATTGATGGGTTGAGGCCAATTATTTTAGTCTCAAGAATTAAATGAAAAACTGGATAGGAAATGTCTGCAAATTGGTAACATCACTTTGGGAACACTGTTCACGTAGACTCACAAAAAGTTACCCAGACATCAGGAACTTTAACAGGTATTCACATAGAAAGCAGGATTCCAGTTCCAGAAGTCATCAAATCTGAAATGTTTCTGCTCTGACCTGAAAAAACCCAAACTGAGGAGAAGATCCTACTGAGTGTTGGTAACATTCCACAGCGAGCCTGGATGTGACTCGAGCTGCTCAGCAGGGCTGAGTCGTGTACCCTGCACGTCTCAGCTCTCTGTGTCTCACTCCAGGCTCTCCCTCTGGCACTGCAGAACAGCACCAGAGCTGCTGACTGGAGCAGGGAGGTTTTCTTGCCTCTGTTCCCTCCTGTCTGCACAGCAGCAGCACCCTGGTGGGCTGGGCAGGGAGGGCTCAGGCTGAGAGCCAGAGCTGTAGTCAATGTCCAAGGCAGGAAGGACCACTTAGGGGGAAAGAGGAGTAAAATAAGATATTTTTCTCTTTATAAAAAAAGGTTCTACCTCATGTCAAGTAAGATGAGATTTTCTTTTTTCTCAGCTGCAGGGAATGCCTTGGGGAAGCAGAGCACTTAAGCTTTTAATTTACTTTCCTCTTGGCTGATACTTTGCAGTGGGAGCAGACTACAGAGCCCCACTGCTGGTCTGTGTGTGTCTGAAGGAATGAAGCTCTCCTGCTATCTGCAATATGCTCCTGCTCTGCTGTCTGTTATCCTCATGAATAAATGAGCAGGAGCAAGTGGAAGATTGCCCTCATTTTCATCATGTGTGAAATCTACCTGTGCCCTTCACGCATTAATTAACTCAACCCTTATTCACCACCCCCAGTAAGCAATTCCCTTGTTTATTTGGCAATTGAAAGAAAGGAAATGCAGCAACATAGGACTAACAGTGTTGTGAAAAGTGGCAGAAAATGGCCAGCTTCTACCCACTGAAAAGACAAATGCTCCTCTCTATCCCCAGTGCCAAATACTCATCCCAGAGCACACTTGCAGTGAAGTGTGCCAACAGGAGCAGCTGTTTCTTCTGTCTGCCATTGCTTTACTATCATAATAATTTAAACACTTTCTGTCACTGAAAGAGATACTGAGAGAGAGAATTGGTGCAGAAGTACTCTCCCAAATAGATTTTAATCCTAGTTTGCTCCATAATATCTAGACCCCTATCTACAGATTTTTTTTCCAGAGGGAAAAAACCCCAAGAGCTTCTTTTCTTTCAGAGAAACTGGGTTTACAGAGGAAGGAATAATGGTGCCTCTGTCCCACACCAGTTTGAACCCACACTGGCCTGTTGCATATTCTGGTGGTGCCCATATCTGAGTTGCAAACAAGTCTGGATTTTGTAGCTCTTGGTTTCTAAATTTAGGTTTACACATTTTTTCTTTCTGATATACTTTTACTTCTTTACTTCTACACACTGTTATGTAAGTATATACATATCTAAACTGTTCAGAACTGATGGATAAGGGCTGGTCCAATTCTATGTGCTTCCTTTACTCCAAGAAGCTGGTGCTGGGACTTGGATGCAGAATTCCAGAAGATTTTTTGGAAAGGCTGCACCTTCTCTGAGCAGGAAAGTCAGGGAGTTCACTGTGAAATAAATCCTAAATGGCAGTGGTATTCTTTTTTACACTGGGAGTGCAGGCAGGTTTCAAAGAAGAGCAAATGGGCCCCAGGATGATTCATATGGCAAAAAAAGTATATGTGTGAAACTTTTCTTCCTGAAGGCAGAATTTTAGCAAAACTGACTGAAAAGACCAAAAAGTTATTGGTAGAATTTGATATAGAAATCCCGTGCAGCAACATACACAGGCCTAGGTACATTTTAGGGTTGAAATTTGGTCATGTCAGGTTTATGTACCTCTGCTTTCTCATATTATATAATATGCTATATAATATTCACAAATCTGTCATGGAATTGCTGTGTGGTTTGGGTTGGAATGGACATTAAATTCCTCTAGTTCCAGCCCTTCTGCCACTGGCAAGGAACCTTCCACTGGACCAGGTTGCACAAAGCCTGTTCATATATCAGCCTTACACAGCAAAATACATACAAACGCTTGTATAAATTTGTTTTTAACTGTTTAGAGGGAGAGATGAGAACTGAAGCAAATTAAACACAGAACAACTGTATATTGAAAGAGGAATCCCTTGTAAATAAACAGGAGGCTGGGAGACAGCATCCTGGCAAATGCTGCAGTTCTGCCAGCCAGAAAATCTTGAGGGGACCTCTCAAGCTCTGCCTGTGAGAAGATTTGTGTTGCAATGAACCTTGGATTTTTTTGGAGCCAGGAAGATGAAACAAAAGCTGTGCTGGCAGAGCAGAAAACAGTGTTTCAATTGCTGATCACATTTGAATCTTTGGAGTCAGAAAAACAGTCATTAACAAAGATGATCATTGTATTTATTCTGTTAAAATAATATTTGTTGGCATCTCTGAGAATATTTTTGTATTTGAACCATTGCCAGCAATGTTAAGCCAGAAAATGAAAGAAAAACAGCTTATCATGACATGCAGAATTGTGTGCTGAATGTGGTCCCGGGTTCTACTGATAATGTCAGGCTGGTAAGCACCTCCTGTTCACTGCTGGGCTTGGGGCATTTGTCACACCTAACAGCAGTAAAATGTACCTGGAGAGCCTCTAATCTGTGAGCCTGTGAGCAGCACTCGTCCTGACCATGCCTGCAGGATGCAATGATAGCAATCACACACTCCATCATATTTATGGGGCATCTTTGGCACTGAATACTCCCTGCCAACTCTGCAGTCAGGGAAAAGCACAGTGTACAACAGCTCAACAGCAAAGAGATCATAATATGCTGAAATCTTCTAGGGACAAATTCCTGGAGTAAAGGCATGTGAATGTGGTGGTTTGTAAAGGTTTTTTGAAATTTTTATTTGTTGAGACTTAGGCAGTTTCCATTGTACCTGAAAAGGATTAGTGTCGGGTTTTTAAAACTGACACATTGTTACACCAATGAGAAAGTTTATGCGTTTTTGTGACTTTAGTAGTCTAAAGTTTTATTCTGAGTTTGTGGGTTTTTTTCTTATAGTTTCTAATAATAAAGTTTCTCTCTGTACCATTTAAATTTAAGCCTGTTTTGCCTTCCTCCTAATCCTATCTCACAGCAAAAAAAATTCAAACTGATAAACCAAAATCACTACACTAAAGTACCTGAAAAATGACAAGGACCTTGAACTGGATGATAGACATGAAGGGTTAGATGAGATATTAGGAAGAAATTTCTCTCTGAGGGTGGTGAGGTCCTGGCACAAGTTGCTCAGAGAAGCTGTGGCTGCCCCATCCCAAGGCCAGGTTGGACATTGGGGCTTGGAGCAACCTGGGACAGTGGAAGGTGTCCCTGCCATGGCAGGGGGTGGCACTGAGTGAGCTTTAAGGTCCCTTCCAACCCAAAACATTCTGTGATGATTCTGTTATTTATTGCTGAGAAGGTGGTAATGAATTTGCTCATTTAGTGGGTAGCAATAATAGAGATAGTGACCAAGATCCAGAGGAGTTTAGGCAGTGAGTCTTTTCAGTATTCATTTTAATGAGACAAGGATAAGGTGAAAATGGAATCATTACAGCACTTTTTGACAGCAGAAAGCCAGTGAACTTGTGGCAGTACAGTCAAAATAATGTTCCTGCAGTTTGTGGGTTTGTTATTCTTCTG
Organism: Buphagus erythrorhynchus; assembly: GCA_013400855.1. Lineage (NCBI taxonomy): Eukaryota > Metazoa > Chordata > Aves > Passeriformes > Sturnidae > Buphagus > Buphagus erythrorhynchus. Next base: position 15,151 of record VZTT01046449.1, on the reverse strand, counting down.
TAGTGCCAATGTGGTCTTTATCATCTTTTTTCAGTTCTGTCTTGATCTGCTACAATAACTTTGCACTTTGAGAAAAGTTTGGGTCATAATTTTAAAGGCAGAGGGTCTGCAAGGAGCAGGTAAAGCACATTTTTGCTGTGCTCTTGTAGTTGTTCATCAAGGCACATCTACCAGCTTATTTCAGATCTGCCCTGCCATGGACATTCTCTAATGATCCAGCTAAAAGATGTGCCCTTGTCCCCTAAACAAGTTAATTCCTTTTTATTTCCTTTACCCCTAAGCAGTACTGAGTTTTATCCAACAGTGCAAATCCAGTTTCTGAATGTTTAAGGGTTTTAAGCAGTTTCCTGATATCTGTTACTTTACTTCTGGCCTCTTGTAACATGGTTTCATCATCACACTTAATGAGTATAAAAAGTACAGCAGCAGTGTATATTCTCTTGGTTATTTATGAAGTTATTATACCATTCCCTAAAAACAACCTCTTGAAACATCCTTAACTTTTCAGCTTGAAAATCATGACTGTTTCTAGTGCGTGAACTATTAATCATGGTAGTATATTTTCCAAATATTTTCTTCCAATTTCTTTTGCAAATTAATCTCACAAGTCATTTTACACTGCTATTAATACTGCTGTGTGCCTAGGAGCTCAGAGGCTTTAATAAAACATACCTGTACTTGGCCTACTTCTTTCTTCCTACAGTGACATTCATTAAAAACAACTCCACTGAACTCTGTAGCGTTTCTCTGGTCTAAAACAAGAAATCAAATTAGGCCAATGCATTTGCTGCATCCCTTCATGTACTTCTCTTTTTTGAAGTAATGGGCAAATAAAACCAGTTTGAATAAATATGGGAATGCTCAGGAAAAGATGGCTGTGTGTGAAATAATCTACTTTTTTTTTAAATACAGAGATAGGATATTGTATGGGATTTTTCACACACCCAGATTTTATTTGGAGCCACACTGGAGGGGTGTTGTCTGCAACATGTGATTATATGCTGTTGGGAAGATTGGGCTCTGGTGAAAAATCCAGGAGAATGTTTTGGATAGAAATCAATAGCTAAAGCAGCACTTCAGGTCTGCAGAGCTAAAATGCTTCTTTTTTTTTGCATTTTGCAAAGTGGAAAACACGTATGTCAGCAGTAGAGATTTCTATCAATATCTGTTTTGTTTTTCTGTGGAACTGTGGATAAAGAGCTGAGAAGATTTGCAACCCCATAGTAGAAAACTACTGAAGATGAGCAGGGAGAGGACCTGAAATGGGACTAAGTGCTCAATTTAGCAAATGCTCTGAAACTTGGCTGCACCATGTCTGAAAACTCCAAGGAAAAACAGCACCAAAAGCTGTCAAACCTCTTGGCACTGAGATGAGTGAATTTTAGCAGCAGGTATTAGTGCCCAGTCTGTCCATGCTCAGAATAAAACCAGAATAAATCCTGGTGGGGTGGGATGTGTGTGAGACACAGAAATGTGTCTGAGCACCACTGAGTCCACTGTGGAAGGTTCAATCCCTTGCCTGCACGAGGGAGAGGGCCAGGTAAAATAAAGATGTTTGGACAGGGCTCGTGCACGTGGACACACACAGCTTTTGCAGGTGTGAGAAATCACAAGGAAATTTAGCTCTGCTAGGGAGTTTAGCTGGTGACTCACCTTCTAAATTGGTGCATATGAGGGAAACTTTCCAAAAGGAAGGAAGAATGGCTCAAGCTCTCCCTATATTTCATCAGGAGTTTAGGACTGGGCCTTGTGAGGCAGAAAATATTCCCAAATGCTGCATATTTCCCCCATGAAAAGAATTTTTGAAGTTAAAATGGATTTTTTTTTTCCATTTAAATGAGATTAATGTCAGGAAGTATATGACAGTGTGAGTTTTGAGTGACTTTCAAGTAGCTATTTTGCAAACATCTCCAGAATGTCAGCTTTACAAAGCCAGAGATGAAAAATGAAAATTCTTATGTAAAATTCCTTGGAATAAAAAAATGTAAAATCCTTTGGGATAAAAATCATAAATACTGCCTTAAATGCACTTCTCTATCAGTTTAAGAAAGCAAAATATTGGTGTGGGGGAGTGGAGCATTTCTGAATTGCTCAGCATCTGATGCCCAGCTGCAGCAGGGGTTTATGGAGAAGATGTTGATGCTTATCCTTGGACACCAATGGACTTTGGGATTAAGAACCTCAGCTCATCTTTTCCTGGTGTTTCTTTGCACATTCCTTTATCAGCACAGTAAATTTGCTGCAGGATGTAGGATTTGTGCAATAGATGTGCTGGGCACCTGGGTCCTGGGTTCCTCTGAGCCTGGGACACACTAATGACCAAATAACTTTTGGAGTTTGAGTCCCTAAACCTGTTATTGGCAGCCCACAAAGTACTGCCCATGCAGGGTGGAAATGCAGAATATCCTGGAGATGTTACCAGGCCTGAAACACTGAAGGCATTCCCAAGCAGCCCCAGGGGAAATAAAACTCAGTGCTTAGGAAACACTGTGAGTTCCTCCTTTGTCTTGTCACTGAATCTCTAAATAAATCTTGATAATGCCCTTTTGAGAGTGTGTGTGTTTTAGAAACATTTTTGAAGTTGGTTTGTCATTTTTTAATATTCTACCTTTCAGCAGAAACTACAACAGATGGAAAGGCAGTTGTAACAGGACTTGCTCTGATATTTAAATACACTGATGCATGCTAAAATCTCTATAAGAATTTGGAGACGTATTAGAGTTTGATTTAAGAATCTGAAATTAGAAAATAATTCTTTCCAGCAAGATTCAGTTTAGAGACCTGGATGGTTTATTACAGTGAGCACCACTGCATCCATTATGCATCACAGAGGAACATAATTTACTTAGGACAGGTGCATTTTTACCAACTAAAATAATGAAAACCTTTTACTGGGCTCTAAAATGCCTTGAAAGAAGTCAGATTTGTTTCTGAAGAAAAAATTGGGCAAGTTAAGTTCTAATTAGTTCAGTGTGCTGAGTAAACACATCAATCTGGGTAAAATCTGAGTACAGATTGTGCCTGGAAGCTGATCCCAGGTGCTTTATTAAGCAGCTCATTGTAAGGATGGGGGAGTCAAAACACATTAAAAAAAAAAGTCTCATTAAGTATCTTAATGGATTTGAACCAACTATAAGATTTCATCTTTGTCCCCCTATTTTCTAGAATTTTTTCCTGTTGGAGAAATGGACTTCACTACTTATACCCATGGGAAGTCAAGTCAGGACAGAAAGTGACTGATGGATGGAGTTTAGCATTAATAGTAATTGCTGCTTCCATGTCTTTTGTCTGGCTGCTTTGGAAGTTTCAAATCATTCTGTTTGGGAAGCAGAAATGTCAAAGCTCCATTTTTTCCTGCTCCATGTGCTCTATGTGCTTTTCTGTGTTCAAGTCTAAGGGATATAACTTGATTTGTTATCTGCCTTGCGAGCTGCATGGAAGGAGGGATGCTCTGCCTCAGACTCATGGAACAAGTGCAAAAGAAATCACCTTAATTCTGTCATCCTTGAAGATTTTGAGAATCAATGAACTGGAAAGAGCAAAGCAAATTACCACCACTCAGTCTGGCACAGCTGTGTAGTGGATTTGGGGGCATGTCCTCAGGGCTACAGTGCCCCAAGATGACAGATCAGGCTGTGACCCAAAAATGCCAGGGGGGTGTCTGATCCTCTTCATACTCCATAAAAATGTCTGGGGGGTGTCTGATTCCCTTTCTATTCCATAAAAATGCCAGGGGGGTGTCTGATCCTCTTCATACTCCATAAAAATGTCAGGGGGGTGTCTGATTACCTTCATATTCCACAAAAATACCAGGGGGGTGTGTGTCTGATTTACTTCTTATTCCACAAAAATGCTAGGGGGTTGTGTGTCTGATTTATTTCCTATTCCACAAAATTTCAGAGGGGTGTCTGATTCCCTTCTTATTTCATAGAATTACCAGTGTGGTGCCTGATCCCCTTCTCATTCCATGCCATGAGCCATCTATTGAGCACAGACCACTTCCCCTCCCCGTGGCCTTGCTGACCCATTTGTAGGCTTGGAGCAAACTTCCTCCTTGCCTGTGTAAGTGTGGGTTGAATGCAGGAACCTTAAAAACCCCACTGGTTATTCTGACTCATCAGCATTAGGGAAAAAAAAAATCTTAAATATCTTTATTCTGTATAAGCATAGCTGAATTGCAGCCTCCTTATCTCTTGTGTAGAACAGAATATATAAAAATGTCATGGAAAGAAACAGTCACTGTAACCATGAATATCTGAGAGATGGATGGCATTAATAATACAGGAGATGCTGTGCAAAAGTGTTGGAGGCTTTTAAAAGCTGGAATGACCTGCACAGCTGGGGCTCAGTTTCAAGGTTTCAATTTTTTTTCTGGAAAGACTGAACACAGATCTAGCAATGCCAGAGAAAAATAAAGAGATTTTTATCCAAGAAAGAACAAAGTGTTTCCTAGCAGCTCAGTGTGTTCTAGGTTCTCTCCAGATAAAAAATTTATCATGATTTGAGTATTTAAATGCCTGTGTTTCAGAGCCCAGGCATGGGGAGATGAGTGACACAGGGTTAGGCTCCATTAATGACTTTTTTTATTAAGAAAATTGGAGCCAAATCACTATATTGAATTTGCCCAGCCTTGGTTGTCTCTTATTTAAAACAAAACCAAAACAAATTGGCTTCTTATCTCCCCTAAATTGTTCTAGAAATCTAAATTCAGTCTAAAGGTTACAATTTTTCTTCAGATGGTTTCTGCTGACATTCACAAGATTAGATATTCATTATTCCTGACCCAATGGTTCTGTGTCAGCTCCTTCCTCAGCAGAGTCCATGTCCTTGCACGGAAGAGTGGGGAATGTTGTGCTTACAGTGGATGTTCTTGAAGTCCCTCTTTATTAAAAAAGAAGTTAAAATCTGAAGCTGGTTAAGCAAGGAACAGTTTGCATGAAATGCATTAGTCAAAATTCCTGAAGGAGAAGGTCTCAAAGTTTAAATTTCAAAGTTTAAAACTGATTGATGCTTGAGTTTAGTCCCTCAGAGCAGTGTAAATGTAGCCTGTAAATATAACTGAGTGCTGGAAATTGCTCAAAAACCCCAAAGCAGTGAATGCTGGAGATTATCAAAGAACAGTAGCAAACATTCAATACATAGAAATTGAGAAAATATAAGGGATCACCATGAACTTTTTGAAAGGTGAAGCTGTAATCATCCTATTCCCTGCATCCAATTTATACTTTTGCCAGGAGCAGCCTGAATGCTGCTAGCTGGCAGTGATTTTATGTTCCTCTGGGAATTTTGCTCGTGGTGATTTTCTCACTAGATTATGATCATACAATGACTGTACTCGTGTGGGGGAAAATTTTTCAGAAGTTATAGTATTACACAGTGTTACTGGTTTTGTAGTCATTGTTAAAGTAGCTTTTTAATAGATTTCAGTTAACACACTAACATTTTCAAATGCTTTCCCTCCTCTTCATTGTTTCTCATCCCTTTATGATCAATCAGTTTCATGATCAATGACTCATTGCACGTTTCCATGAGTCTGTAAATGTATCATGCAGCCCACCCTTTTCCTCACCTTTCTTTTGCTCTCTATTCCCTGTGAAATAATTTTACTCATAAAATCAGCCACTACCTGGAACTTCAGGTTGCCATTGGAGTGCCAAGTGCCTCCTCCAAGGGGACATCAGGAAATTTGGGTGGTGAGGTTTTTTACAGGGACAAAAGCAATCCTTCGTGTCCTGGGGTGACTTTGTGATGTTGAATTGTATCCCCATTGGTCTCTTTAGCCCAGAAACAAGTTTTGTACCTTTAAGGCTGGATTTGAGAGTGAAGAAGGGGGAAGGAGAAGTGGTGGAATGTCTGAGGTTGTTGTTTTCAAAACACAGAGATAGGAGTTCCATCGTCTCGTTTCCTGGAGTATGTTGCCGTGGTGGACAGCAGAGTGAGCTCTCCTTTGCTTTTAGTTAGTTTTTGACTAATTGAAGCAGAAAGATTCCCTGGAAAGTTTTTTCCTTTTTTCCCTGGAATTATTTGAACCTGCTCTGGACTGGGGACCCGGGGAAGCACCCAGGGGAGCTCACACCTGTGGCCCACCGGGGCCTGGCCTGGGCAGTGGCATTTTCCAGCGCTGGAGGGACTGAGAACAGACTGAGCTGAGCTGCCACCCACAGGAGAGAGACTTTCTGAACTTGTCATCTCTTCAGAGCGGCGAGAGGTTTTCTTGTTTGGTATTGTTCATTTTTTTTTTTTTTTTGTGCTGGGCAGTGCTTTGCCTGTTGAATAAACATGTTTTTTCCACTTCTCTCTGAGGAAATTTCTTCCCGAACCGGTGGCAGAAGGGGGCACTTGGGTTTGCTTCCTGCAGGGGGCCCTCAGGAGGGTCTCTCCCAAATTTGCTAGGGGGCGGGGCCACGTGACGCCGGGGGCGGGGCCATGTGATGCCACAGGGGTCACGTGATGCTGCGGCAGTGATTTATTAAAGAAATATGGATATTGGTCTAGTACCAATATCCAACTGTGACAGACAAAAACTCTCTAACAGTTTAGAGTTAGAAAGTGTATGTTTATTGTGATGGGATAGCTCCCAAATACACACTGCACCTTTCAGGTGATTACAGAGTCCTTT
>VZTT01046444.1:90806-109382 GCA_013400855.1 Buphagus erythrorhynchus | reverse complement strand
AAAACAAAGTGGAGCGATCATTGAAAATACACCTATTTCAAGGTCATCCATGAGTTTTTACTGCCATCCAGCCCCTGAAACCATTGACACGTTCACTGGGAAAAAATGCTGGGTGCTGCCAAGGTATATTGTTTATTGGCATAGAGACCAAGAACTCAAATGAGTAGTTCCATCAGGTATGCATTCAGCATAAACCAAACATCATTCGCAGTGAAATGATGTAACAAATGTAGAAGCTAAAAGAAAAAGCAGCTGCAGAACAGAGGCAAGCACTGTGCTCCCAATAACAGGGATGGGAGAAGATTCCTAGGGCACTAACTCAGGGCGCAGCAGTAAAATACCGACTGTGGAGTGTGCCACTATTCTTGAATTGTCATTTCCTTTGACACTGTGAAAGGTTGGCTGGCACCCACTCCTGACAGGTGCAGGAATGCCATGGCCAATGCCAATCCAGCCCTGCTGACTCACTGTGGCAGGTGCTGCCCGTCAATTCCCCCCAGAAAAGGGAAGCTGACCCCTCCAACCATGCCACTCATAGCTGAGAAACAGAAAAGAACCTGAGAGGAACCTTAAATGCCTGGCAGATGCCCAGCCAACATGCTTCATCCAAAGGTCATTCCCTGGGGTCATCTTATTGAAAACTCATGGACACTGACTGTACATACATTTCTTCTGGTTAAACACTTCCAAGAGAAGGTGTCTGTGGACACATAACCAGGGACATTTCACAAGTCCCAAAATAATGAACTACTCAAGCAACTGCAATTCCAAAAAGGACAGCCAGTTCTTACCCTGCCACTTTTATTTGCAAAATCAAAATCGAAGTTCTCTTAAAGGCAACTATGCTCATGCAACAGAAGTGATCTCTTTTTAATCGCTTTTCTGATTAATTGGTTTCCAAGGCTTTTTTCATTTCCTGCAAGGATAAGAGGGTCATATTCTCTATCATACCCATGAATTTGCCAAGATTAGGAACTTCCATTTACTTCATTCACTAAAATTCACAGGAAGCTGTTCACAAGAAAAGATTAAAGGTTTGGGGTTTGAATCACTGGGGCAGATCTACAGCAGTCTTTTGCTGATAGTCTGGGAGCCCAAAACAAAACAGACATCATCCCAACATCCTTTCCAGCAAGAAGTCTTTTGATCTTCCTCTCATGGAACAGTTCAGAAACTTCATAATGAGGTAGAAAAGACCTCTCTTTATTCCACTCCAAAACCCATGTAAATCTGGCTCTCTCTCCCCCCTTCCCAAGGGCTTCTATCTTGCCTCCAACTTCTCTCACAAATCATCAGATAAGCTAGGCTTGTGTATGCCCTGATGGGTAAACAGAAAGATTTTCCATGTAATGGCTTTGTAACAGCCTCTCCAGACACGCTGTTCTCTCTTTTGGGGAATGATGTCTCTCTAGAGGAGGATCCAGGTTGTCCTTTGGGATTCCTGAGTTTGTCATAGCTGCCTCTTCTTCTTGCCTGGGAATGGAAAAGCTTTTGATCTTAGCCTAAACAGTCATGAACAGAGGTTTGGTGGCATAACAGAATCATTAGCCAGCCAGCCTCCACCTCCTTTTCCTCCAGGTGAGCATAGCAAAAGGCACAAAACAGCTCTGAACCCTGGAAATTTATTATAATGTATAATAAACCTGTAAATAGTGAAAATTCAGAACTACCAAGTAAAACATTTAAAAGTTTTGCATGTAAGCCTCTCCCTACCTACCTAAAAAGAGGTAAGGGTTAAATATTTTTGTACATTGGCAACTCTCAGGGATCTCCTCAATTGACCAGGTTCTTCAGAAGCCCTTCCATCTCTTCTATGGCTTCCCTGTTCTCCTGAAATTTACCAAAAACTAAAGGTACCAATTCCCCTTCCCCTCCCCACTCCTCACCAGGAAGCAAGAGGCAGAAAAGGTAAGCAAGCTGTCTTCTATCCTACTTCCCACACTCTCATTCATCTGAGGAAAAAAATAGACAGTATTTGTACAGGTAACTATGAATAAACCAATTTAAATACTTCTACCATCTGTCATAGTGTTTCTTGTTTCCTAAAGCAATAAGTGATCTGAAAATCTGGTATAAGTTGGCTCTTCTTGGAGGTCCAGAAACTACTGTGAGAACAGCATACAAAGTACACTGTTCTTTGACACCATGAAGAGGTGTCAAAATGGATATTAAATCTCCCAAAGCAGTAAGTCTTATGCCTTCATTTTCACAGCAATCAAAATCTCATCTCCTAAGAAATTACTGCTTTTTGGCAGCCCATGTATTAGCAGGGTATGAATATTAGCCTTGTCCTTGAAGTCAGATTTCTGTTTAAGGCAAAATAAAGTTACTTGTTTTATTCTCCATCTTCTCCTCTGTTCATGATAATAGACTGATTTAAACATTCTCAAATTTTCGAGAGCATTCAGCACCAACAAGTCCCATTTAGGCATGCAAATAAGTCACTCTGGATTTGCTGGATGCTGAGTGTTCATGAAGAGCTGACCTGACTACTACTTCTGTACTACTTTACATACTGTTCTCTGGATTTAAAGATGATATTGACAGACAGAGCACTACTCGGGAGCAACTTTGATTGTTAGGCATACAGGGAGAACGGTTCTGTTGTGGTACAAAAATGCCTTTTGAAATGACACACTCTGCTGCATACCTCTGAACGTAAGTGTTTATATTACATACCTTGTACAGATTTCCATACTGAAAATAAAACAAACTTCCCGAATACCCTCGTTTGTCAAATACTTCCACAACTCCTCCTTGGTTATAGCAGGTCATGACTTGCCCTTCTCTCTGTACTTCTTGATACTAAAACACTTGGGAGTGGTCATTATTGAATGACTGAAGAGAATATGCCATGATTAAAATCGCACAGCTTTTGCTTCTGGGCCTTTCATTAGGAAGGTAAGAATTCACATTCTTCTGAAAACTAAAGGGGGGGGCATGGACCTTCCTTGTTGTTGTCATGGATACAGCTGCTGAGAAAAATGTCATTGTAGCCCTGCAGATAAATGTATGTGACAACTACTTGGAATATGTGGTGGTAAAGCACATGTTAATGTGTTAAACATTTTCACATGGTCACCAGGTTCCTCTTGAAATGTACACTAAATTTTAATAGAAATCAAAGAAAAAGAAGAAAAAAAGCTCTATTTTTAAACATAAAGTTTATAGCATGAAGGAAGGAAAGGCTAAGCAGTTAAAAAAAATGTTGGCACTTTCATAGTTCATGATGTCATGGAGGAAAAAATATTATGGAACAATAGTGTGAGTAAAGGATCAAGTGTCAGCCCAACTTCGAGTTATCTGGATTTTGTCACTGTGTATTATAACAGTATTGTTAGCTACAATAACTGTATTTCTTAGGTCAATGGACAATTAAAAACAAAACAAACAAACAAAAAAGGCAACAAACACACATTGGAAAATTCTGTACCAGGGAAGCTCTGATCCTGATTAGACCATCTTAAAGTGTCAGCATTACTCCTTGGACTAGGGCACTTTGAATCTACTTCTGCTTGAGCTTTATACTAACTCTGTACTGGCGACATGGGTTACAAAAAAAAAGACAAAGTTGAAAACAGAAGACAGTTCTTAATTGAATCATAGAGTCCTAGAACAGCTTGGGTTGGAAGGGACCTTAAAGATTATCTAGGTCCAACTCCCCTGCCATTTTCCTCTTCCACTGGTCTCAGATTCTGAATGAAGTAAGGTGATTACCAGGATGCTTCTGGAGTGTTGCTACAGATTGCTTAGTGGTACTTCATTGTACCATGCAGGCAGGAAAAGGCAAATAGTGTTCCTACACAGAATACATTAAGCTTTGGATTCTCCTCTGCTGGTCAAGTGGAAGTACACAATACCCTCTTCCCTTTCCATGCAATCTTTCAGTTACCACACTCCTAAATAAGCACAGAGAGAAGGGAAGGCAGGCTACTCCTAGAGCAGTCATTACTTTGAGTGAGGGAACAAAACACCAAGGGCTGGTTAGGATGCAGAAAGTTTGAGTTGTGACACAAACAGAGATAAACAAGAAAAAAGGAGGAGTAGAAAACAGGCCTGCAAGCAGTGTAGAAGAAATCCCCCCAAACTGAGGAGCTAATTCACCACTGTACAAAGACCACAGAAATAAGGAAACAGAACTGACCACCCTGTTATAAATCTCTCCTCCTAAGTATTTTGGGACTGGCCTAAACAATACAATGCTGTATTTTGCAGAGATATGTGAGCTATTGCTAAATGAAGCACATTGGAACTGGAAGCAAGATAACTGCTTTAGCATGATGTAATGCCCCACGCTAATTAGCTCTGTTAGGAACAAAGCCCAAGAGGGCTGCACTGGATTCAGAAGGCAAGCAGCTCATTTAGGGCTAGCGAGGACACCTCACTGCAGCACTGCTCTCCTCCAGAGAGACACCTCCTTGACATTATCAACTGAAGTAGTAAAGCAAGATACAATAAAAATAATTATCATCATCATCACCAAAACATGCAGAGGCACAGTTTTACTGGAAAAGTAGTTGTGAAGTACATGCTGTAAAAAGATAGGTGAGAGCATCCACTTACACCCCCAAAAGGCTGGTTGTTTCTAAGCTGGAAGAGAGCTCCTCCTTTTGATGAGCAGGGAGAGCACAGATCCTGCCTCAGCACAGATTCATACACTGCTGCTTTCACCACAGGTCATGACTTTCATCCCAGCCAAGAAAATAGCTGTTGATCAGTGTTCTGCCATATCTGATCATCACTGTGGCTCAGCACCCTACCCTGGTGTTCACTGCAACACAAGCCCTTTGAAGCTATCCAGTTGTTTTAGAAAAGCCACAAGAACAGAAAACAACTTCAAACAGCTTACTCACGGCATATCCCACCAGCCTACTACACCTTCCCTGTTTTGTGTAGCAAATGATTAGGGTAATAAATGTTTTAAAATCAAAATATGTTCTTATCCTCAAAACACATATAAAGCTTAGAGCATCATGATTTCGCTCCTGAAAGGTGGAAAGGAGTAGCTGGATTTTTAAGATAAGCAGTCACATTTTATTATTTGGCCTCCAATAGAGCAATTAGAAATATACTAAATTCATGGAAGAGACACACCTGAAGAAAACAAGGAAAACAAACAAGGAGTGCCTCAAAAGCTACAGATTGCAGAAAAAGAATGAAAAATTTCAGACCAAACACTGCCCTCAAGGCAATATTGTCACTTTTAAGATCTACCCACAGAATAAAGCCTGTCCTCTAAGCACCTCTCTTCCGGAAGAAAAGCAGTCACAAAGCCATTACAACAGGCAATATGTGATATGGAGCTGGACATGGAACTCCCACAGGTCATTTTCCTGAGCAAGCTGCCCTATGGTATTTCTAGGTACACACGTGTAATGGAGAGCAAAATCTGCAGGCACTTAAATCCTGCTTCTTATTTGCTATAAAATTTTGCAGTGTGATCTGTTTACTATGAGCGCAGGTTAGGTGCATACTAAGAACTCTACACAAAGCACTAAAACCGCACTTCTTACTCTTACTTCTACTCCACACATACTCCTTATTTCTGTGCCTGGTTCTCTGCCTGAAGCAGGAGCTTACACAAGAGTGATTTAAGTACTACATCCTTCCTTGCTGACGCACTGAACACCTTCTCCTTCACTAAGCTTCAGTTGGCTGTGATGACACATGAACACACCCTTAGAAGCTGTAAGAACAGTCCTGTTTATTGGCAACATTATGCCCATGTAAAGGCCCAAACAAAAGACTTAGAGGTCACTGAGACAGACAGTCAAGTTAAGCATTCACTAGGATGTGTACTTCCAGGACTCCAAGACATTGCCCCAAAAAATCTGAAATTACTTTCTTGTTTGCAAACAATCCTCTGCCTCTGCTTTGATCTACCTTCAAAAGGAAGCTGTTACACACATTAAATTCCATTTCAACTGCACCGATGAAATGTGCAGAGTGGCCTTTGCATCCTGCACTCTTTTACACTGGAGCTTTTAGGAACATTAAGCGTATCTATCCCCATTGTTCAAATCCCAGGACGCTGACATTTCAAATCAAACTCTCCTCTATGCAGTGAAAATAACAGAGATAGCATCCCACCAATGCTCAGGCAGCTGCTTGCCTATATGCAATGAACCCAGCATAGGTTGCCAAGAGACTGCAATGATGAGCAGCATTTATTCCTGAATACTCTCAAATGAGCTTCCACTATATATTAACTCTGAGCAATAAAACATGCAAGACCACATTCTTGTTTCACTTTAGAATTCATTTTATTGCCAATACATAAAAGGGCATAATTTTTTTAATCGATTAAGAACATCATAGCATGTCTGTTAAAACTGAGAACAAGCAATTTTCAGACAGCATGTATAGAAATCGCCCCTGTAAGCTCCATTCCCTAGAGTAAAAATAAAGTGCAGATTCAATGAAATTTAGGAGGCTCTAAAGAACAGAAAAAACAAAGTCTATTATAAGATACTGCTAGTGATTGTCAACCATTCCATTTAAGAATAAGGCAATTTGGCAATTAAAACAAAAGCCACCATTAAACCTTAGGTGTCATAACCTTTTTCCTTATTTGTAACTATCGAGATGAATAATAATTTTATACACTATGTAGTATCTAAAGAACAAAAATTCTTTTAGATGTGTTTCTAATACAACATTGCATACATTCTTAGGCCCTAATAACTGATCAAATTTTTCAAGCAAAATTCAGTGCTACCAATTACTATTTTTTCTGTGGATACTCCATATTTTTGTCACATAACTTACTATAAATTTATTTTTTTTAAATTACACTACATATCTCTCCAATGAAAAAAAAACACAGAAGTGCTTTTCCGTACATGACAAAATTCTGCACACACCAAGAATCAGAGGTTTAGTACTGCTTAACTCCTTGGGGAGAAGAGCTGGGATCAGTATTTCTTCATCATCATATGCTGTGGTAAAACTGACGAGTGGTGTTAGCAACAACCGACAAAGTTTATGTGGTCGAAGGTCAAATAAAATGAAAGATGAAGCTTGGGCTCAAACAAAAGACATAGTCTATCAACTAAACTGCACAGCTTGAAAACTTGATAATCATTTCCGTGATAAACAAATCACTAGAGGGAAAGCATTAAAAGTATAACCGAAACATGAATGGCCAAGAAGCCAAGTCCCAGTGCCACGCACTTTGTTGCTGCATGTATTTGGGTCTTTTTCTGTACCATACTCATGACTTCTGAGTCATCGGTCACCACCTCCAAGAGGTGAATATCCACCTCTATCACCAGACCCAGTGATGTTGGAAGAATGGTGAAAATGGTGTAGCACTATCCAGGCACCCTCAACTGCATCTTGATGAACTGCACCTTTGTCAAATCCTAGGTCATCAAATGTGATACCGATTGACACAAGAAATAAACAAATAAACAAAATAAAAATATAAAAGTGGGCAATTATTTAAATGCTTGCAATTTCCTTTTACAGCACATCCCAGCTTCCCCAAGCCTTGAGTCCCTCTTCAAAATCTAGCTTTCAAGTATTAACTAAATCAGCATACATACAGTCTCACAGCAAATAAATCACAGCTATAGAAGGGAGACTTTTCAAAAAAAGCAATCAGGACAGGGAGATATAATTTAGAGAGAGGAGAAAGACTTTAGACCTTGATAAGGCGTGACATAATTCCATGCCATTGATCTGCAATCATATAGCTGTATCTGTAATGCAAACAAGTTATTTAGAACACTCCTAATTAGGTGTAATAAGTGTACACTGGCACATTATTGAATCTATAAATAGACAGCAACCACATCATTTCACTCCTGCCCCATGTTATGAAGTATGGCAGGGGAGAAGAAAAGCAGTTTCTTTTTTTGAGACCTTTCTTAAAGTTTTTGGGTTTTTCTGGGGGGAGAGGGGTGTTTGTTGGTTTTTTGGTTTTTTTTGTCCCTGAAGGTATTTAATCAGGCCTTTAAATACTGACAAATCTTCCTCAGCAGACACAGGTTATCCTCAAGAGCTGTGTAAAAGGAAGACAGAATACCTAATTTGTAATAAATCAGGAACATTCTATCAATCTGTAAGACATTCAGAGAGACATGGCTCTGGGCAACCAAAATGTCACCTTGAAAATGTCCGTGCCCTGAGCACGGGGGTGGGACAGATGACCTCCCAAAGTGCATTCCAACCCAGATTACTATTACAATCCTGTAACAACATTCATAAATATTTTTTCTATAAAAAGTCCCTCTCTATAACCTCTTACACCTACACACAGTAATTTAAACTGTAGATCAGCTACAAATAACCTTGGGGTGTATTTCAAAGAAAAGGTATAATCATCTGAAACAAAATTTAGCAGAAGCTCATATGCCTCTTGCCCTGGCTATGACTTATTTTTATTTATTTTTACTCAAACAGAAAAATATAAGATTTCTCTGTCATTTCCAACACCTCACTGTGAGACAACTTCTCAGGGACACAGATTTATCAAAATCTCAAAGGGCAATTTGAAATATGAGCCCTTTGTAAAACTGTTGGCAGCAGATCCCTGGCTGAGGAAGGAGTAGAACCTATGTTGTTAACTCCATTTATCTCCTCCTCAATGGTGCACACAGCAACCACATCAAAATAAAATTTAAAAAAAATAATTTTTTTACCCTAAACAGTGTAAGCAAAAGACACATAAAGTATTGGTTTGCATACACACACACACGTGCATAGAACTACTGGGCTCTAAATACTGCTCTCTATGCAAGAAGTAAGATCATCTGAAGCACACACATGATCACAACTGGAAATATGGAAAAATGCAAAGCTTAAGGAAGCTGGAATAAAAATTATGTATTAAAAAAAAAAAAAAAAAAGCTATTCACTGTAGTTGCATTTACCTGGCAACAGCAGGTAACATGAGATAATACACAAAAGCACTGACGGGTCTTTAAACATACAGCTTGACATTGCCAGCACATTTAATAGCTTGCTTTTGACAGGAGCTCGTCAGAAGTTCTGTACTTACTAGTATCTTCAGTTCCTTTGAAATGCTGAAGAAGAAGAACAGAGTCTTGCAATGCAGCCTCAGCATCATAGATAGAAACCTGACAACCCTCTGAAGCCTGAAGGATTTTTTTTAATGCCTTTTATAGAATTACAAAGTTGGGCAAGGAGAAGACTTGTCATCTAGTAGATAGGATACACACACAGACCCTAGCTTGTGCAACGTGCCTTTAAATTTCTGAAAGATTATTTGCCAGTGGATCAGGGAGGATTGGAGACCACCAGCCTAAGCAGCAAACCATCTCAGGTATAAACTTTATCTCACCTACACATAGTTTTTAGGCATATTTTGGTCAATGTTCTCTCTACAAAATGTTAACCAGTGGACTCTGTACAGGTAAAAGTTCTTTCTCTGCTTCCAGAAGCACCACAGAATCACGTTTATTAGCCCAACATCCATTCATAATCAAATTTTTAAAAACTAAACAACAAACAAACAAAAAATCTAAGATGCAGTTGTGCTGTCACTGAGCAGTCAACTGAGCTACATGAAGAGGTTTTCCAAAATTCTGGTTCTGAAAGTTATTCCTGGTTTTATCTGTAATGAGAAGCTGTACAAATGGGGAAAATATTTTTTACTTCCTTGAAAGTTCAGATTTAATCAGAAACTTGGTTCTTCATCTCACATCCCCATTACATATCTGCATCCCCTCTGCATTCATCCCAGGCAGAATCCACATATTATAAATGTATCATTGTATACAATTAAAAAAAATTACTGTTTACACCATGAACACCACATTCTTTCAGATTCTTGACTCATAAACCCCCTTTTACCCTTCGTGCTCTCTTTTGTTCACTTTAATAGATCTCTGAGACTGAAGCCAATCAATGTTTGTCTAGAGAGCTCCATGACGCTTCAGGCAAAAAATGACAATAGCTGGAAAAAAAGCAAAAAGGGTGCATTAATTTTCAAGTCAATAGCTCCACAGTGAACCATCTGCTCCCAGGATTGATCAGTACCACTGAAGGAGGGGGCAGTGAAGGGTGAAACTATTAAAAGAAGCAAACTCATATCTGCACCCTCTCCAAGACTCCACGCCCAACAAACTTCAAGGTTTTTGGCAGTTACTCTCTTTATGGGAACTATTGGGAGAAATCTTGCAGAGGCATAGACTAAAAGGAAAAGGGATGTCACTCTTCCTGTTCAAATTCCTGAAGAAACCATGACAGCAGCAGGCAGGAAAGGAGGGATAGAACACAAAGCAAGATGTCTCTATGGGAGCATTAAAACAAACACCGAAGTATGTGCCCATCCTCACGGGCAACAGAGTGTGTGCACAGGGAGGAAAGAAGTCTCTGCCTGATGGGCATCTGGGCCTGCTGATAGCCATGCTGATCCTTTCCAGCATCCGCAGCTGAACCAGAGCAAGCCACCCTTCTTACAAGCAGAGAAGCCGCTGACCTTCCTCTCACTCCAGAGGATCACAGCAGCAGTAAGGCCTACCAGCAGTCAAACTGAAGCCGCTCAAACTCAGTTACTAAATTTAAGCAACCACACAACAGGACATAACTGACCAGAGCAGCATGACAGTCCTTTAGAACTACTTAAATCTCTGCAGGCATGAAAAACCTCAGCAGATCTTCCCAGCACGGAACTATGCCAGAAGTGCAAAATGACACTGAGCGCACAGCCGGTTCTCCTCGGAGAGCACATCTAGAAAGACCCTGGCAAGCGCTGGGCACACATCCTCCTTCCTGGTGCCTGCCCACAGAGGGGCTCCTGCTGCTTCCCACCCGGAAAATATATAGGGAGACTTGCCACCCACAAGCTACTACTCAGTTTCAAAACCCTATTCAGGTTGCTAAGTGACAATAAAGTAGTGCGATCTCACACAATTGGTAAACCCCAAGCGCTTAAAGGCAAGGAAATGAATTGTCCAGATCATCATAAATCTCATGCTGCCCATCTAATAAACAAATAAATTCTCATCAAATGTAAAAGCTTGCTGAATTCATTACAATAATGCTAGCTCTCCCAAGAGTACAAGCTCAGGTTTTGTTAATGTGCTTTCAGTATCTAAGTGGTAAAATATTCCTAAACAAGGATATTATTCAAACAAAAAACTCAACTAGAAAAATAACTTTTTTGCTCTTTCTTCATAGTTATGCAATATATCATGATAATTCCTACATGGTAAAAGTTTTTTTATGTCAACTATGATTTGACTTTATATACAAAATTTTTATGACCCACATCTGATGAGCACTTAAGCACCAGCTTAACCTTAAGAAGTAATTAGTCACATAAAAGTGTACAGGGTGACCGAAGTGTTTCAGTACGTGCACAAATGGTGTACTAGAATAAATCTTTTAATTCATTTTAAATAGCTTCTAATGTAGTGATCTTATTTTTAGCATATCAATGAAATAATATTTATTTTGGGTCAGCACTAAGCTTGTTTGCTGTGATAAATGCAATGTTTACATTAAGAAAGAATGAGGCTTCTTTTCAGTATGATATGGAGAATATAATTTATGGATGCCCCCAAGCCAGGCTTTTTTCTTTTTTTTCTCCTGACATTGCTAGTAAATTGAGTGTCATGGCTTGAACTTAGTATTATACACTATGGTTATTGCACGTATTTAGCAGCCTGCTCTCAGGTTCTTAAAGGAAGATTTTGGAAAATGCAACTGATTTTTTTCAAGGCCAGAGGGGAAAGGATAAAACAGCAATGTAAAAAGGTGGCAAATACAAAGATGAAAGAAAAGAGTTCTCTCTCTTAATAAAGACAAAGTTCAGATACCAAAGTATCAGACTGAAAAAAACATCAAACAAAACTAGCCATGCTGTCAACAACTTTAAGAAGTTGTTGACATCATTTCTCCCTACTTTACAAATAATAATAAAAAAATCTCAAAAATTTAATCCCCAACGAGAACAAAATACTGGTCTTCTGGTTCCTTTGCAAGTAAGCTATTGAAGTATTCTCACAAGACATTAAACTATGTCTTAATTATCCCTGTCAGAGGAAAACAACCAAAACAGCATGACTACAGAGCATTTTTTTATACTCAAAGCTCCATATTCTGAGCATCAATGAATCTACACATTACCGTCTTGGTTTACTAAGATTTTGAGGTCTACAAACTATGCATGCTCTTCTATAGAGCCCTTACTAGACACATGGCTGGTCAGAGTACAAAGAAAATGAGACGAACATTGGGGGGTTTTTTTTGTTTTTTTTAATATATATATAGCCTTTTGGAGTGTTCCAGAGCAAGAATACTAGTCTAAGCTGCCTTTTATTGTCTTCAGCTAGTCAAGAGAATTTCAAGACTTCTCTCCAGAAAAAGGCTTTGTGATAGCCAGACAGACTGTTCTTTTAATCACTATTTCAAATACAAAACCACTGTAATTCTAGGTATTCTGCTTTACATATCCAAACTAATTTGGCTAGTCCAGCTAGTCATCCAGTAGTCACACAGCAGTCATACAAGAGTCTTGCATCCTGCATTCTGACGTAACTGCTGGAAACAATTCAAAGTGTTTGCAAATGATCTATATAGCCTTACATGGGTAAAGACCCAACTATAGAATAGTCCTTTCTTGAGCTCTGGCATGGCTGTTATGTGTCTCTGGGACTCTGCACATGAAGTTCACAAGATAAGGCATCTCGGAAAGGGATTCCCAGTTGTCATTTATTCTTGAATAAGTCTCTTCTTTTGCTTCTTAAAAAACAGAAATTCTCCTTAAAGTACAAAATAAACTCTAAGTGTTTCGCCCAATCTTTTTCACAGAAAAGCATTCTCCAGCTCCTTGGAACAAAACATAAAATAATCAAAATCTTGTATTAAAGATGGAAGCATGATTATCATTTTTCCACCTTCACAGCTCACCCAGCTGGCTGGGGGGGGAAAGAAAAGGTAATTCATGTTATCTCACAGTACAAAACAGCATTAATACTTTAAAGATTCCAGGAAAGGAGAAAAAAAAACCACAGAAACAAGCACCAAAAAAACCTCAAAAGTAACATTCTTTGAAGACCTGCTTGCAAATACCTACTGAAAAATGTTACAAGCTCCTCCTTTCTGGTACTTAGCTAGCAATTTAAGCTTTGCCAATACATGCATCACTAAAATGCCTTAGCAGATTTCATTTCAGTTTTATACAAACATGTGTCAGAATTTGGAGTGGTAATGTCCACTGTGCCTTAAATAGTGTAACTCTTTCCATTCTAACCCGCTTACTTCTGCATAGTGTGTTCAGTCATTTTTAACCTCCCCAAACTATCATGACTTTGCCTGAAATTTTCCTTTAATAGACTCTATTTTGAAAGCTTATGTAGACACAAAGCAATTATGAGAAGCCATAAATATTGCACACCATTTAATGCTAAAAACTGGTTTGCTTGGTTTACTCTAGAACAGAATAATATATATATCCATATCAAAACTTAAATGTACTGCCCTTGGCGTACATATGCATGTTGCATGTATCAGAAATACACATTAATGAATATTTCACTTTAAAAATAGGTTAAATTCCCCGGGATGTGGTGAGATAAACAAATCTGCCTGATTTTACAACAGTTGGGGGGGGGAGAAAGTTGTTGAGATATTTTTGAGATATTTTACTAAGGACAGATATACAGTACATCAATTTAATTGCAGAATGAAAATTATGGAAAATACGAATACTGAAGACAGATATCCTGCAGCACTCTTCAGTCTGTTCTGTGAACACTACCAGGTGCCAAGAACTTGAGGACGATTGCTGTGCACTTCCTCACTAGAGACACTATTCATATTACTGCAGTTGCAGAATACGTTACAAATTACAATGCATTTTGAAGCTGCGCAGTCACACAATCCTAATGCATATAAAGGATCTACACCAGGGTAAACTTTGCTACCACGGCATTTTCCTGAGAACTTCTGGTGCATTAAAAAAATCATGTTTCCTTAACCAGAAAGGAATGAACCACTACTTAATTGAGTAAATTGGGAACCATTAAAACTAGGAAAAGCAGATTACATTGCAAAGAACGACGCTCATGCATTTGAACACTGGTATCACTCACATCACTTTAAATTTAGGTGAATTAATAAGCTATGGTAAACTGAGAGAAATGTATACCAGAAACAAACAGGAAGTGACTGCTGGGACTTGGCACTGTCAAATGTCACCATATGGAAAAAGTTAGAAACTTTTTGAAGGCTCAGTTCCTAAATGGCTGGTGTTTAGGCAAATAAAACCACAGTGGGGAATTTAATTAATTTAGTTTTATTTCTCCACAATTATTTAAGATATTAAAAATGTATATTAATAACTCAGATAAGAAAATTCAAGTAACAACTCTTGCCATTTAACTAAACAACACTATATTATCTCTATTAATTATAACACAGTCATGCTTCTGAACATCTCCCATGTTACAGCAATTTCATTACTAACAAAAACCACTGGGGATGAAGGAGAGGAAGAAAGCTTTGTCCCACATACCTTACAAGTATATTTATCTTACTCAATACACCACATTTTCTTGCATTTCCTAAATTATACTTTCTGCTTTGGAATGCCTGCTTCATGCAAAAATAAACACAGGCCAGATACTCAATGCAGATTTGAGAGCAAAACACATCCAACAGAGCTTTTGCATTAACTGGACATGGACCCATTAAAATAGGAAGCCAGGTCAGTGATAAAAGTGCTACTCTTCATATCCAGTTTTTTGCAGAGTACTCAAGACAAGAGTGGGAACTGTAACTGTGCTCATCTGACAACTATACTTCCAAGTATCCAGGGATTGTTTCGTGTATTAATCTTGTGCTGATCCTAAAGGTGAAAAGAATTCAAAGAGAAAAAGTGTGAGCTCTAATTTGAACATTCCCTTCTCGACATGTTCCTGCTATAAAGAACTGAAGCAAGGCCATCTTTGTAAGGAATGTGCTTTGCACTGCAGCAATTAACTTTAAAGTAACTAGAAGCCAGCTGATGACAGGCAGTTTTCGGGCTGTAGCCCCAAGAACTGAAGTCATCTGTTTAAGGAAGGCACTAACTCTGCCTGTCTTAACCAGCATCTTTACAAATGAAGAAGCCAAATTTAACACACACATGGAGAACTTTCCATTACTTCAATCTCCAATATAACCCTGTTTGTAACCCAGTATCATCATATATACTACTTCAAAACTGTCTGACTACAGTTTTCCAAAGTTCTCATAAAACCAAGATGTATATTCTTATTTTTTTTTTTTACCGAGACACATTTTATGTACTAAAATTCAGGTCTCTCGAAATGAGTGGGAAAGATGAGTAGACATTACAAAACCAAGAGTTGTTTCCATTAGGGATTTTGGCTCAAAAGTGCTCAAACTTCACAGGGTACCTGTCACCTATTTATTCACTAGCATTTCCTCCATGGAACACATACAAACTCCACAGATGCAAAAGCTTCCAAGATGATGCTTAAATATGCTGGCTTTAATCTCACAGAAATCCTAATCAGTTTTGGTCCCGATTTCCCTAAAGGTACCGACTGCTACAGTGTCACTCTACAGCCAAGTACACGGCTTTAGCAAACAGTTCCTAGTGACAAACAACATGTTAGCCTAAAGAATAGTCCTTTAGTCCTTTACACCACTAGTTGTTCCCTCCTCCTCAAGTTGGCAGACATCAGCACATGTTGATCTTCAAGTTTCCTGATGGGGTAATTAACAAATGGCCACATTTTGACACAGATATGCCTTTAAAGTATTCTAAAAATGTAAGAGGTAGATATATATAACTAAAACTACACACATAACATGTGTGTAGTTACAATGATGTCCAGCAGTATCACCAATCTGTTTCTCTTAGCAACCGACTGTAAAAGTAGTTCCACTGAAATCAAGTAAACAGTTTGCCAAGGAAGTTGCTATCCAATGTGGGTAAGCTATGGCACAACTCTGGACAAGTCTTCCAAATAGAACTGTGAACGAATCATTAGCATATCACAAACAAGCAATAAACTTTGGTGTAATTACATCTGCCAATACAGTACTCTTGCTTTTCATCTTCTCATTCTCTTATTCACCCCCTGTCCTCAGCTAAACAATTAATTGCTTCTATTTAGGGAGAAAAGAGCAAAGAGTAAAAACTTCCTTTGAGAACTACAGATGTTAGAAGTTTTTAGGCTTCTGTTTGTGCTAGTGAAAGGGGTTTGTTCTTGTACATATATTTCCTAAATCTTGTTATACACACATTAAAAAAAATTCACTCCTGAGTGATTCTGTCTGCAAAGTATCACCATATGGTAGCTTTCACAAATGATCAACTGTACCAAAACATCTAAAAATAACATCTTCCTTAAGTAAAATAAAAACAATTACCAGCAGAGACTTTTGGGTATAGTTCTGAGCTAAGAAATCAATACCACGTCACTGAAATGCTTCAAGTAAGTAAATAAGCAACCTCTGGAGAAAAATAGCACAGTCCTAAATGGCCCACAAGCATCAATGATAAATGTAATATACATGCTTTCGGTTCTTTCAAGAGTCTATTCTTAGATGTAAGACAAACCCAATCCATTTAATTAAAACCTTAGCTTACAAACACATCCACCAAGTAAGTGAAGCTTAACAAATCTAATTTGAATGAAAGGGACTAGCTGGGTAAAAGAGCAGCTCCCTGATGTTCCTTGCTCTAGTGGTTTCATGTAACCACTGATCACCAACTACTACAACAGCAAACATACAACACCCTTAAACTAAATGGGAGTTGTCTGTCTAAATATAGCTACTTTTAAATAATGCATTGTGAGTTATAAAATAAAGTGCTACTGAATTATTTAACAGGGGTCTCATCTTTAACAATGATATATCACTTTTAATTAAATTGAAAGAAAGATGTTTATATTTGGAGTTGCATATTATTGTAAATTGCAGCCAGTAAAGCAACATTTTAACTCCAATTATGTCAGCAGCCAGTTTTTCCTATATATATCTGATTCACAGAAATAGAACTGGGATTCAAGCTAAGATAAGCAAAAGCAAGACTTGCAGAGCTGTCTTAGATCTTCAGGCGATCCCAGCTTAGCATTCATTCACAGCCTTCAGATACAGAATATCCCACCCGTCTCTAACAGTTGGCAAGAATTGGCTGGGATCTCAATCTCACAAACCTGTGTCAGTAACATTTGTAATAGGCATGTTTTCCTTATGCAAATTTCAACCTCTATGAAAGCAAACACTCAAATGCACTTAATACCACTACAGCTAATAAAGGCATCATGTTCTGTAACTTTTAAAACGTTCTGAAGACTGCCACACAGAAGGGTCTTAAAGCTGAAAGTTTGTGTAGAACTACATTTCCAACACAATGCAACAGCTGTATATTATTTATGATAGTAACCTTTCAGCCAGACCTAACATCCGCAAATGCAGAATTAACATTTAGCAACAAAATGGAATGACACATCTTGTTTAGGAGGTTTCAGGAAAAATTGCTTTCCACCTCACACAACAGAGTAACATTACTGTTTAACAACCACGCTTTCTGTTTAAAGGTGGCTGCCTTTTGCACGTAGTGCATGGAGCAAAAGCCCAAGGGAAGAACAGCACCAACCAGACAGAACTTCACAAACTACTAACTTTAATGGGTGCTCTGTAGAGGAGAAAACACCACATGACCTATTGTGTAGAAATCAAACCCTAAGTGTGATCAGTCCAGGCCTGCATGGAGTCACTTTGACTCTCAAAACAGACACTTCTCAGAAAAACCCTGATCTTCATGTCATTGCATCAGTAAGCTCTCCCCAATGGGGTTTTGTGCAGACCTCATCACCGACTCTGGACCACGCTTTGTAGAAAGTCATAGGATCCTTCTACACAACAAGTAAGCCTGTTTCATTATTTTTATGCTTTCAAATGCCTGCTTGTTGATTTTACTGGGGAAAAAAAATTAAATAAATACACCATCCATGAAAAAAGTGAATTCCACTGGGACAACTTCGGTAGCCCGAGACAGCCAAAAAACTGCATTAACCTAAAATTCTGACAGCTGCTTTACGCATCCAGTGCCACGAGCGAGGATGTATAGAAGTTTACTTTTCTTTTCGCGAAGTGCCTTTCAAAGTGGAAGCCGCCTTTCCCTCCTTGGTGGCACTCTCGCTCCCGAAGGGGAGCCCGGCGTGCCACCGCGGGCTCGGTGCACGGCAGCGGCCCCCGGGACCGGGGGGAAACTAAAGAGGGTGGGTGGTGGGTATGGAAAGCGGTGAGGAAGGGCTCGCTGAGCCAGCCCACCCGCGCCGCAGGGTGGCAGGGCGGGATCCCCGCGGCAGCGGTGCCCGCCGCCGAGGAAGAGGAGCCGGAGGGAAGGAGGGAAGAAGGGAGGGAGGCAGCCCGCCGCTTCCCCCACACCCAGGACGCCCGGCAGGGCAGGGCGGCTGCCGGGACAGGCAGCTTCCCCTCCGGCCAAGCGGAGCCCCGCCGCCCCGGGGGGCTCTTCCTGCCAGCCGGGGACAGATGTGGACGCAACAGCTGGACAGGGAGGAGGGGAGGGGAAAGGAAGGAAGAGGCACGGCTGTCTCACCACCCCCCCCCCCCCCCCCC
>VZTT01046444.1:69587-90210 GCA_013400855.1 Buphagus erythrorhynchus | reverse complement strand
GGGGCGAGTGCGGGCGGCGAAACGAGCGACGGAGAGCGCCCGGCGCCCCCGCACCTGCCAGGGCTTCCTCGGACGCCCCGGCGTGGCCAGGAGGTGGGACCCGGCCCCGGAGCGAGCACCGCCCGCCCCCGCCGGGCCGGGCACCCCCCGTGCGCGCCGTGCCCCGGTGTCTCTCGGAGGGCGGCGAATGCCGAGTTCTGAGCGCCAGGACGGCGAAACCGCGTGGGTGCCGTGCCCAGCCCTGGCCCCGGCCCGGCCGGGGGCTGTGCCGCTCTCCCCTGGGAGCGCAGGATGTCTCTGCGGGACTTGGACGGACCGCATCTGATGCGATGGGCTCCTTATCTGTCAGCCCCGTGGTAACTATCCGTCAGCGCCAAAGCCTTGGACAGTTTTAGTAAATGTATCTATTGCTTTCCAGTGATTTTCTCCTAATAGCCTAATTTTCTTGTTATTCTGTTCATTTTTGTCTTTGTGAAAGAGCAGGTCTTACTTCTGGGGAAAGAAAGGGTCAGTTTTCTTTTTTCATCTCATATCTGGCAGCTCGCATGATCTCCAAATGTCACCACTTGTTCTGAATTGTGGGACTTCGAAATTATTGTGGCTTGTACTTAGTCAGTGTTCAAAATAAGAGTTTAAATCACAGCAATACTAAATAAAACACACAATTCCTAGCTGCATGGATTGGATTAAACATAAGAAAGCAATCAATACTTGTGGCTTCTATATTCCCACAATTCTATTTATATTTCCAGAAAGGGAACTGACATCTCTTAACATGCTAATATAATGCCGCAGTACCTAAATACAAAGCATTTAATGAGGAAGAGTAAACAACTATACAACCTATCCTGCACTGCATACTACCTTGTCACAATCTGAATTTCAAATAGTCCAGAGTTCTTATAGTCCAGCCCATTTCTTTTATTGGGGTTTTTATTTCTAGTAGTGTGGGGGAAAGCAAAATATTTCCATGAAGCCTTGGAGTTCTCCTGGCTTAGTTTTGTGTTACTGCACCAGATACTTCAAATAGAATTCTAATACCCACCTCCACATAGGACCAATTGTGGAGGTTATATTTTTTGTAATATCAAAAGTAATATTTAAAAATTCAAAATATCTATTAAGTTATATTTTAAATTAATTTTGATCAAATTACCTACATGCTCTATTAAAATATTAATATTAATAAGGCCTAAATCCTATCATTAATACCACATCTCAAAATAACTGTGAAACTGAGGACTAATTCTGTCTTATCTCACTCTTCACCTCAGAGGAAGTTCTCCGTTTTTCAAAACATGGGATCAAACTTGAGCAGGTGCAAGTATGCATTGCTCTCAGTAGGGTAATTTAGGGCACAGCTAGGAAGAAAGATAGTTAAAAGCAACGTTTATGGACATGGTGTCTTTCCACCCTGCTTTCTTCCTCTTCTCCATCTTAATTTCAGGAATAGCAAATTATGCCAGAACATGTCTCACTGTAATTCCTTAATTCTTTTGAAGGTAAATGTCACTTAAATATTGCAAGGGGACAACGAGACATGGTTTCCTAACTAATGCTAACATGTTGTACATAATAGTAAGTGCGATTTGAGAAACACTTGGTGCTAACAACAAGCAAGACTGGCTACATTTAATTCAACTGAATTAAATAGTGCTGGCTGAACAATAGTAGTTACTGGTGGAATAAAGACAATTCTTCAACTTCTGTTCATTTTTAGAGCTTGACTATGAGCACTAGTTGCTGCACATTTTCTGTGCCATGCAGAGGGCACCATGCATCTTCACCTGGGGTACCCCACTGTGCTCTTCCTCACTCTTGACTGTCCAAACACAAAAGTGTGGTTACCAGGAAAGAAGGCACTAGCCTTTCACTTCCAAGCAAGTCTCTTTCATCACATCTTGGTAAACTTCAGAGGACTATGAAAAAAACCAAAATGTTTTGAGAGAACATAGGAATGTTCTCTCAGGTTACTTAATATGAAAATTTTAGTAGCAATAAACTAAGTCTGCAAATGATAGGAAATGTCCCACAGGAACAGTTCAGTGAGAATATGAGAACATGGTTTCTGTGAAGTATGTAGTGCATTCTGTGAAATTACAGGCTCTAAAGTCTGCAGTTGTTTAATGTTTACAGAGTTCTCCAAAATGGAGAAACCAAGTGTTAAGCATTGTTGAAAACACACAAGTTACTCACTCATGTTAGCATAGACAGTTATTTCTACAAACATATACATTGCCCAGGCACAAAGACAGTTTTAAAGGTATCACTATTTCCACTTGTTCTTCTTTTCAAAGGTTTTAATAGATAATCAGGGTCCAGTTCCAGCCTTTACCCAGATTAAGCTGTCTAAGCTAGCCATGAAGATCACCTCAATAAGAACTTGCAACTTGACTTCTATCCCTTCATCTCACAGCTGGATTTCTCCTAGGTGATCAATGTCAGACTCAATATGAGAAATATTGGATAGCACATTTCAGCTCAGTGACCACAGCTACGAATACTCTGGCACAAATGGTACCACTAGACTTCTGCAAGTTGGGCTCTTGAACAATATGGGACTATATGCAGCCATTGAAAACACATGCAATACTTGCACTTGCTGCGTCTTTCACTTAACAGTTTCACACTTCTTCGTAATGACCTTAAATTTCCTATCAGAAGCAAGGGAGTAAAAAGCATAAAGAAAGGTTGGCATTTAAAGGAAGATACTCAACTAACAAAAAACAGCTCTGCTGACATCATTTGTGCTATGGCAATTTGTATCAGCTGATGAGCTCTCCTTTATATACAATATATACATATTTACACTGTGATATTGTATACATTTAATATACACATATATACACTGTGAGAACATTTTAACTCAACCACATTGAGTCCCAATAATAGGATATGTCACTAAAATGCATATGCAGTGTAGAAAAAAATCTAAATACACATGCACTCTAGCATTCAGTACTGAAGGTTATAGTTTATAATACAGATTACTGCACTATTTGATTCCAACCCTAAAATTCATTCCCTTTGTAACAAGAATCTTTTTTTCCTAAGTCACTTTGGCATCTATAAACTAAAGGGTAATACTTTTCTATCGTTCACCTCAGAAAGTTGTTCTGAGGGAATTTCAATCAATAATGTGTCAGATTAACATTTCATTATTCATCATATTTAAAAGATTTTATTGAATCTTTCCTAATTTTGGTGGTTAGTGATAGCTATGTTTTTTTTTACTGGGCTCCCCACTCTGAACAAGTTCGTTTCAGACCTGACTGTCTAAACTCCCTCTGCAGATCGACTTAGTGATACTATTCTTTCTTAATTCCTTACTTAGCAAAGAGGAAGCCAAAATATAACAACATGTATCCATACCACTGTTCAAGAAAGTAACTACATCACTTGTGGCTGGCTTGAGATTAGCGAAGGGAATCCTGTAACCTGTAGGTTGCAATATTAAGGAAACTACTAAACTATGTTGTATGTTTCACAGTGAAAAGGTCCAAACCAGGGCAGTTTTACCAAAGTAAACAGATGCTTTGCGAATGTGTCAGGACTTATGTATGCATTTCAAGAGTAAGGTAAAGCAAAGACTCAGGTCTCATATGAAATATGAAAGTTGTGTGTAGAGCTTTGTAAATCATGTGTTATGCACATTTTTCCTACAAAGCCACCAAACCTCCCTTGCAGGAATGCAGGGTGAGCCTTACATTTTAAGTCACTTTTACTTAGCTTCGTCATGGGCTCTTACTGGATTCAGGAAGAGCTTTTCCATTTAAAAGTGTGCTGTGAGCTAAGGAAAGGACTTTATAGAAATTTGAAGTAGTACACAGAGAAGTCCAACCCTGATTGGCAAAGGATTTGTGGCTGCATTTAATGTCCATTACTTATTTCTCAGAACAGCTGTAGGAAGAGCACTTCCCAATAATCTGACAATTTGCATAATAGTTTAATAATTATTTTCTTGCATAGGTTCAAAACCTGCAAAAAATAGTTTTCCCTATCTTGCTGCTCTTTGTTTTGTGTTTTAAGAGCAGGGGAAGAGAGGTTTGTATACTATGTTTTCCCTTTCATCATTCAGGTCTTCACCTACATCTCCCTTTGCCACCATTGTCATATAAGCCTGCTTATGAACAGATGGAAGAAACAATGTGGCTCTTACTACAAACACCATGTATTTTACCAGCAGGTTACCAGGTAAAGGATTGAGTGGATCAGCTGAAATTAGAGTCTTGTAAAGGAAATCGGTGCAGTGGTTAACCTTAAAACTGCATTCATGGATGTACTCTTTAACAAATGCAGCAATGAAATGATAAACATGACCCAAATCCTGGCCTTTACTGGGGGAGGGGGAAATGGAGAAAAAAAAATGTGTACTCCTTGTTTATCTAAGCCGTGCACACAGAAGGAAATGGGCTTGGATGCTTCAGGACTCTGCATTTCCAAGCACAGAGGGGCTGCAATCCATCTGCCTCCCGAGTTTCAGCTGAGTTTTGGATGACGGCAGCAATTTAAATGTCACTGTTTAATAGGAAAACGCATTCGCAGGAATTGACTTCGCTGCCTTCCTCCCACGATGTCTTCATCCATACAGGCAAAAATCTCGGGTTTCCCTTGCCTGATCCTTTCAATATCAGCTCCATGTTACCGGAACACACACACAGCTGTTTTCCCTATCACAGCTGCATCTCCAGTTTCGGGGCTTGAGGACCGCAAAGGGCATCGAAGGGGGAATGTTCAACTTAACAACAAAAATTAGGACAGTAAAAATATATTTGTGAGGGCTACAAATCCTAACAAGGAAGGGAGTGAACTTTGTTCATTGTGGGTATCTCCAGGGCTCGGCTGCTGCTTTCCTGAGGGTGTGCACACCAAGCCACACAAAGAACGGGTCTCCCCCGTCTGCTCTTTAAAACTGGGTTTACAAGTAAAATCGGGACCAATAAAAGGAGTTAGCAAAACATGGTACAGCCATCTAAAGGGGAGCTTGGCAGTGGCACGGGTCCATGCTTCATGTTGCCTCTCCAAGTTCAGGGCCAGAGGCAGCCTAGCCTTGACCTCTTAGATAGCCTGATATCTCCCAAGCAGCTACCCAAAGCCTATTTTTAGCCCTCCCTGCCTGATGTGTGTGTGTGTTTGCACAATGGAGAAAAGCCCAGGAGCGGGACCAGACTGCCCTGAAAAGGGAAATCTGATTTTATCGCCTGCTGAGGATGCCGGTGACATGATTTCCTTTGGTTGGAAGGAGGGTCTTCGAGTTGCTTAAACAAACCGCAAAGGCACCTCAGCGCAGCTTTCTTCCTGGCCAGTTTTGAGCGCACCCCTCCCTTCGTAGCGGTCCAAAGTCAGGCACTTTCCCCACACCCCACAAGGCAGGGTGACAGCAGAGTACCCCCAGCCCCGTCCCGCTTTGCCGCCGCGATGGGAGCAATTCCCAGCCTAGCTCCAGAAGAAGAAGGGGGGAAAAGTGTGTGTCTCTGGAAACTGCCTCCCAAAGCTGCTTGGACACGTTGCTTTTGCTGTGCTAAGAGAAGGAGTTTAACGGTGTCAACATCCAACCCACTCCCCTCGGCAAAGTTGAAGGCAAGGCTCTCGGTGCTAATCCCAGGCTTTCCACCCGGGCAGTGAAACTCAGAAAGGGCAATGAACTCCACGTCTCCCAGAGGGACGAGCTCGTCAGCAAATGGCCAGACACGGCGGGGGCGAAAGGCTCCCACCCCCCCGCTCCCCGCGGGGAGGGGACGAGCGCCGGCGGCTGGGCTCTGGTGTGGAGCGGGGTCGGAAGAAGGGAAGGGGGGGCTGGAGGGCACAGATAAGGATGATAGCCCGACCCCCCGGCTGAACAATACAGGCAGGAAAAAGGGTAGGAAACGCCTGTGCAACGGCAAGGCACGCATGTACCTACCAGCTCCTCCCAGGCGGGGCTGCGGGCGCTATAGGAAGGGTACCCATGCTCCTCCATCACCCCGCAGCAGGTCCCCAAGCTCCGCGGGGAGAGCGCGGACGGGCAGCGGAGCTGGGTCCGCCGGGCTGCGCCTCCCTCCCGCCGCTGCTCCGGCTGGCAGAGCTTCCCTGGCGCCGTTCGTCCTCCCCCCACCCCGGCCCCGCTCCTCCCTTTTCTCCCCCGGCTGTGTCCAGGCCCCCTCCTCCCTCCCCGCCCGGCTCCTTTCCCTCCCACGGCCACCGGGCTCAGCCCGGTTCCCGGGGGAGCCGGCCTGCAGCTGCCGCGCCGCTCACATCATCGCCGCCTCCCGCCGCGCTGTCCCGGGCTCCCCGCACGCCCGGGCCCCTCCCGCCCGGGCAGCCCAGCGGATCACGGGCAAATCGCCTTGGGCGTAAGCCGGTTTACGGCCGCTCCCGCTGTCGGCGTCGCGGCGGGGATGTGCTCTGCGGCCAGGGGAGAAAGCCCCTTGGTGCGCCGGGAGCCGCTCCTGCCAGGACACGCCGCCTCCCTTGGCCCCCAGGCTGGCCCCACTGGCCTCGGTGCGGGGCCGGAGTGCGGGGTCTGCGGCCCCGAGGGGCCCCGCTGGGCTCGGTGCGCCCCGGAGGGAGCATCTGCTCCCGCATCACCCTGCCCCGAGCCGAGCCAGGACGGGGCCAGGGTCAAAGCCCTGGTGTTGGAAGACACCTCTGGCCCCACTCATCCCCGAAGGCTCCGAGAGCGCAGTCCTGGGCTTTTGACACCCTTTGGATGTTAAAGTGAGTGTGAAAAGGCACCTCGTTCCCCCACAGCGGCGCCGGGTGGTCCTACGGGCACGTTGAGATAAACTCCCGGGATCTGGGACACGGCAAAGCCACTGTGGAACAGACAGCACGGATGTGTAGGCCGTGTCTAACACAGGGGGGCTCTAATTTCCACGGCCACCACACCAGCCTTATGGAGCAGCAGGATTTCTCTGCCCTCCATTACACCTTTTATTAATACAGAGTTTGTATACTTCAGCCTTCTCGGTTTACTAGATACCAGCATCCCCTTGAACACCAGCCAAAGCATTACAACTCTTCAAGTGGATGTTGTATCTCCTTTGAACTCAACACTTTCACTCACTTGTTTCTCCCTGGGGTTGTGGAATAGCAGGATATGTGAAAAAGTAGGACTGGAGGAGAGAGAAAACAAATGAAGCTTAGTGACCATCCAAAATAATGGTGCTCTTCTCTCCACTTTCAGCCTGCCTTTTTGAATTTGCAGCTACCATGTTTGATTACAACAAGTTATCTTCAGGTCATCTACTTGGTAAGTGCAAATGTGGACAAGAAATTGTATTTCACAGGAAAAATAAAGGAATTTGTATTTGTAATAGTTTTATTTTTATGTATTTTCATTTTCTTTGTGTTTTAAAACTTTTTCAAACCACAAAAAAGGCATGCTGACATCTGAGCTTTAGCTTTTGCAAAATACATCTATTTACAAAGATGTAGGAGTACTATTGGTGCAAAAAGATGAATCTTATCTACTCACATAACTAAGGCTATAAGATACTCCCATGAAGTTGAGATGGTGTGCCACTAAGCCAGGCCCAAAGAATTGCCACAGCAGCTCAGCTCATTTGAGGAACCGAAATTGCTACACTTCTTCCAGATGTAGAAAAAGGAACTATTTTTGTTGATAATAAGTTTATCAGCAGTGAGTTGATGAACTGTCTTGATGGTAAGAGTGTAACCTCAAAAGGAAGAAAACAAGATGACTTAACAGCATTTTGGTTTTTGGAAGGTACCTTTCTAAAGCTAATGGCGAGCAACAGTTGCCCAAGGACATCTGGTCTCCTTCCCTTTGTTCCCTGAGTATGAGAGACTGCTGAGGAATGTCATGTTATAAAGGGCTTTACACTAAGGAGGAGTGTCAGAGTAAGATTAGTCAGTTCCCCTCCTTTCCTCATGATGCACAGGAGGATCTCACATGATGGTTGTTTATACCTCTCTACATCTGGCCTCTTTAGCCTTGGTCATGCTGGAGCTTTGTGGCAAAAGTCACCTGCCATGAAATATGTGTCATTTATAGTCTCTCGCATTCTCTTGCTTGCTGAACCACAAAAACTCGGTCTCTTAAAACTCTAAGAGTCTTGAAGTTACTTCTCCAGTTCACACACTGTACGTCCCCTTTTGCCCTGAAATTCAGATTCTTGCTGTGCCTCTGGGCCCATTTTCTGTTTCATCTGCCCTGAATCTTATACCTGTGACTAGATATGCAATTGTGTTCACCTCATTTCATCCCCTGGAGTTCAAACCTTTCCACTTTTCCATAAGTGGAAAGCTACTATAGGCCCCAGAAGATTATAACAACCTACTTAGGTTGGAGGTGTATTTCAAGGTCTTGTTGAATAAGGACAGGCATCATATGCAGAATAAGGACAGCTGCACAGATCCTGCTGGGTCTAAGTGCAACCTATGCAATGCAATTCAGCTCAGCCCTGCCCTTTTGGGCTCCTGAATGCCAAATCTGATTTTTCAGTTCTTTCTAAGAGTGTGACAGATTTCTGTCTTTGCTAAGGAGCCCTGCCCTGTGTGATTTCCCTCTGCTCACTGAGTCGAAGAGCACAGTTCCTGATGAGACTGAGGTCTCTCTGCAGCTTGACTGAACAGGTTGAAAATCACAGGCCAAGGATTTTGCTGGAAAATATAATTCTGTCAAAGTCAACAAAGAATTTAAAGACAGATGTCAGAATCACAGGATTATTGGGGTATTTTTGTTCAGGGGCACACTGCTGCATTTACAGAGGGCCCAGGGAACTGAAGTCAGGCCCAAGGCAAGGATGTGACAACCCATCCTTATGGGGAGGAAAACAGGTATGTTAGTGAGGGATAAAGGGATATGTTTAGTGCCTGCTAAAACAAGGACTGACCAACAACTTCCTTGGGAAGATGGGAAGTTGGAACTGGAAGCAGTTGGAGCAGGAGTGGACAGTGGTTCTTCTATCAGGTCTAGCAAACTGCATCAAAACATCTCCAACACATCTTGGGGGTCAATTTCATTTAATTCTGATTTTTTTTATTTTGTTCCAGGGCATGTTGTTTGTTTGGATTATTTTGGTTTGGTTTTTTTTTATCTTTTCCAATTTTTTCAACTCAGTCTAAACATTAGAGGTTGAATTTCTTGGTAGTAGCCTACTCTATCTACTGTGTTCAAAAATGCCTGATCTCCCTCTGTCTCTTCTGTTCCCTGCCCTCAATGACTCAGTGAAAACTTGAACAACAAATCAAATGTTTCATTATTGACTTCCTTTACATGAAGTGAATTGAAAATAGCTTGCATTTTCTAAGCAAAATATTTTGGATATATTGGACACACTTAAACATACGAACTTTTATTCCAATACTGTGTTTGGACATTCACAAGAATGTCCCCACCACTTTAACCATTTCCATTCTCTGGGGGTGGAAAAAGGAACTTTCAATTTTTTTCCTAAGCTGAGGAAGAAAGGCATTAAAATAATGAGCTTTTTTTTATATTTTTCTGTATTTTTCCACCAGCATTACATTCAGCATATACGACATAGCAAGTATACACTAATTCTCATCAATTTATGCTAACATGAAATTTCCATCTTTACTTTGCATATAGTATCAAACCTAATTTGAATAAATTCTTCAGTGAAATGTTGTTCTTCATTCTCTTCACTGTAAAGATGCCAGTTATTTTTTTTTTAATAATTTTGCATAACATTTGAAGGTATGATTTTATCAACATGGTAGGTGAGTAATTCCTGCCAGCCAGACAGGTAGTAACAACCTGCAGTGGGACATTAAAATGAAAGAATATATTAAAAGCCGAGTAAAATGTACATACCTCTCTGGTAATCCTTCAGACAAAACTGAAGTAACAAAATGGATCATTTAAAAAACAAAGGTATATTTTTTTAGTAACATCCTGACAGTTGCCTTGAAATCCACTACTTTCTGCTTGTAAGAGCATCTAAACTATTGAACAAATTCTGCATTTCTCCCAGTTTACAGGGCCTTCTGCCTGGAGCTCACATTGGCACCTGAGAAATGTTTTTAGCCTACAGTTTTCTTTCATTGACTTCCTCCAACATGTGCATTCTTTTTCATTATTATTATTCCTCTCATTAATCTAACAACTGCTTCAACACATACCTACCTGTAAGCAACAGGATGGTTTTAAAGAATTCCCTTGATTTTTGGGTTTTACAAGTGGGAAATTATTTAGGCAGCTAGAATAATTATTTTCTAAATAAAGTGCTTTAGAAAGAAAGAAGTCACTGAGAGAAAAGCCTTGGGAAAAAGTGTTTTACTGGAGAAGCAGCAGAGCTGTGGAAGAACCATCCATCATCCACTTCGTTTTC
This sequence comes from Buphagus erythrorhynchus, assembly GCA_013400855.1. Lineage (NCBI taxonomy): Eukaryota > Metazoa > Chordata > Aves > Passeriformes > Sturnidae > Buphagus > Buphagus erythrorhynchus. The sequence goes on along the minus strand of VZTT01046444.1, from coordinate 79,912 downwards.
CTCCCAGCATTATTATTTCCCCTTCTAAATTCCCCACCCCTGCTTGTTCTGCTGGCATGGAGAACCACCTCAAAACCTCCTTCTGAGCACCAGCATCAGGGATTAATGCTGTTGAATGGTATTTTCCTTATGGACTTTATTCTGAGACATCTGGGGGGGGGGGGGGATTGTTTTTGTCATCCCACCCCTTTGGCTGCTCTGACTTTGTGCTGTAGTCCATAGATACCCTGAAAGTCAGAAGAAAAATGACATGAAAGTACAGATGGCTGTAGATGGTGCTTGCTCAAACTGCTGCTAACCTTCACTAACCACCTCTGCCAGTGCTTCTGGCTGAGGCCACAAGCATTTATTGAAGGATATCGGTGAACCCAGCTTAAGACATTCTAGCTTCATTTCATAAAATCACCTTTGGCAAGAGTAATTCACTCCAATCTCTCTGACCCCTGATGACCAGGACTTTAGATCCTTCCTAGAGGATGTAGTTAGTAAATGACCTAAACCTGCTGCCTGCAATTTGTATCTCATTCCCCATAAATATGTGGAAACCATTCCATGCATCTTCACTTATAACTTTTGGTGGGTTTAGAGGTTGTTGTCACACACTTCTACTCCCAACCAACCTAATTTTATTCTCATCATTGACCTCTCAGCTCACACTTCAGAGACGTTGCTTGTGGCTTGCTTGAAATGCAGGGCCCATTGGACACCATGCTCCAGCTGAGGCCTCACCTTGAATAACATCAGCCTGGGTTTGCCCAGGTGTGATGGACACAATCCTTGACTGATCATCCTGACCATTGATGCAGATATTCAGACATCCTTCCTGTTTGTGTGTAAAGCAGGACTTCCTCCTGGTGGCATCTCTTTAGATTTGTGAGCACCAAGGAATATTTCAGGTGAAACAGGGTTTCCTAGGAAAATATCATATCAGTGTCAAAAGCTTCCCATCCACAGGCCTGGTTTGTTCGAAATTATTTGTCCTTGAAAAGTCCATATTAGTTACATCCCTCCCTGTTATCTTCTAAGTAATTAGAAACATTTTATTTTTATTTTGTGAAGAAAATAAGTTTATGTTATGGATCAGTTATTCACAAGTTCCTTCTTTTGATCCTTTTTAAGAGTTTCACTTCATAATACAAGACCTGAAATGATTAAACAGAGGATGTGCTCTAACCTCATTTTTACATATGAGCCAAACACCTCTGACAGAGCTTTGCATTTGTGATTGCCCTCTTTGGGATGCCTGGCATGAACTTTTGTATCCTTTATTTTGAATTCATTCAGACCTTACAGATACAACTTTTTGACAAACATTTATTCTAAAAGAGAAAGAGAAAAGACTAGTAAAGCATGAAGGTTACCGATGTGATACTTTAAAATCACAGAAAAATTAATAAATATACTACTTCTGAAATGCTCAGAACTAAAGTAGAGGTTTTAGTTAAACAATCTATAAAAAATTAAAGAAAAACAGGAACAGGAGAAGAAAGTTTTGGTCCTAACACTGGAAAAGGAGAAAGGAGGTGACAAAATTATTTGAGTGGAAAAAGGAAAGAATTTAGCCCACCAAACAGCTCCACTTACATGAAGCCATTTCTTTTATTGTGTTCTAATAAGCACAGTATTCCTTTCCAATTACAGCAAATCAGTATGTAAAGTTCCTACTTTGGTAATTTTTTCTTTTCTAAGTCTATCAAGGTACATATTAAAATAAATACCTATTAAATAAAAATTAAAACAGATCTTTTTTTAAAAAATGATCTGTCTAACTCCCCTGCTTAATAGAGGAAAGAGACAGAATTTTCCCAGTGGAGTTTTATTACTTGCACAAGTTAAAGAAAGAGGCAACTAGATGTGTGGAAGTGGTGGGTAAGTATGAATGCATTCGTGTGGCCAGTCTGAATAAGCAACATGATGGACTCACATCCATGGTCCTGGTCTTCTTTGGAGATGAGCTAGGGGATACTGTGACAAATATTGTTGTCCTAGCAGAAAAGAAAAAAACTAGAAAACTAGTTTCCCCCAGAGTTGGTGGATGTAGTGCTGAAAACCAGTATTTCTGTGGCCAAGGCAGTGAGGTAAATGTTTACTTTTAAGGATACAGTTTGTCCCATTTATTTCACTTCTAACACATGCTGAAAGAACAGTCTCAGTGGGGAACCTTGCAAGTTGACAGATTTCAGAAGAGAAATATCTGCTGTATAAAGAAGGTATGAAAGAAGGAAGGAAAATGTCTACGAGAAACACTAGAGAATGAAGGATGTGCCTGTTTACGTTTCTAAGATGATACATTTTTCTAACAGTAACAAATAAAAGAAGTTAGTTGCTCCTCAAAGACCAATATTAAGTAAAATAGATGCTTTTAGCAATTGAGTCAAGAATAACAAGATTAAAGTAATTCTTACTATAAATCCTGTAATTTAAATTCAATTATCTCAGGGACAAATTGCTTCAGAAAGTTTTTCACAGATTCTATTAGCTTAATGTGGAGTTGAAATTCTGGCGTTGCTCTAATAGTCTTCCCACATTACTTTCAAGGGATCCCATCAGATGGTTTGCATAGCTATTTTTACTTTCTAATAAAGAGAGGGTGTAACATTACTTACCAGAAAAGAAAATAATTTTTTTGTTACTTTAGCCTTGTTTAAGTTATATTTCTAATTTAGAGAAATAGACTTAATCCACAAAATAGCCATAGAGAATGGGAGAACTCCAAATTAACATTGGTTAGATGTAACCAAGCCTAGTTTAGATAAATGAGAAACTAAATAAAAAGGACATTCCTCTATGTTTTAGATTAGAAAAGCTGAAATGTGCAGAGGTGAAGACTGGTGTTAATGGGTCCTGAACATAGACATCATTGTGTCATTTACCACAGAAGTTGCATGTAAATAATGTTTGGTTTTAGGGAAAAATATTTTATTGTCTTACTGAAGATTTGCACAGTTAAAATTTTTATATTATTAGTACTACAATGAGGTGCAATGATCAAGTATGTGTTACTATTAGGGACTTGCAGCTTTAAGGAGTTTATTAATAGAATTTGCCAATCTTCATTACTGCTGCTAAATAAAACCATACCCAGGCATGTATACTTCTACCCCCTCCTTGATATTTTGGGACCAACCATGTTTCCTAGAACCTAGCTGGTCCTAAAATCTTACTTCACAGTGTGGTGAAATGCGACAAGTGAGATCTTTCCAACAGTAGTTGAAATCTCTCATCACTGGATGGAAGAATTCTGACTGCTGGTGGGTCTGCCAGCCCAGTCCACAGAGGGTGTGGAGCAATGGGAATGGCAGGTTTGTTCATCCTACTGGGATGCTGTGCAGCATGGGAGATGGATCTGTTTGCTCATGTCACACTGAACAGATCCACCAGGCTGTGAAATACCTGAGGAGCTAAATCTTCCCTTGTGAGGAATGGTGGAGCGAGGCAATGGGGACTAGCAAACACACTTTTGACCAGGTGAATAGCAAAAGGGTAAATTAAAGACAAGGTTTGAAGATGCTTTATGCTTTATGTTTTTCTGTACTACTACAATGTCAGAACAGTGATACGATTTACAAGCAATTTTTTTTCCTGTGTGAGTTTTGTGAAAATTAGAGAGAGGTTTCATGCTTGTTACCTGGTGGGTGAAATTATGCCAGGTGGAAATGTTTGTGATTTGGATGGAAAAGTACCAATCCGATAAACCTAGAAGAGACTGAACATCTTCTGGTCAGCCAGATTTATTAGGCAATAGTTTCTAAGATGAAAGCATCTGAATCCCATGGAAATAAGCAGAGAAGGAGTTAGAGAGAGGCAGGCTTTAAGTGATAATATTTGTAGATGTCATGAAGGCCAAGGGGATGATGACCCATAAAAATGGCAAATCATTGAAATAAATTATTTGGATTGGCTGGTGAGATGAACATAAGCATATATATTTCTAAACATAAAAATGCAAAACTTTGCACTGAAATAAAAATTTTGTAGGAAATATATATATATCTTTACAAGGAATTCCTTACAGCATGTCTCTGTTTTGATAAGGTCATAGGGCTCATGGTCATTAATCAGCTGTGTAAGTTCTAAAGCCAGAATCAAATGGTAAATTGGATTTAGGAGTAGAATTTCTGGTACTTGTGAGGAATATTGCCTGTGTACTTGGCACCAAGGTACACAGAGCTGCAGCATGGCCTCTGGAGCAGAGGTCCATCCACAGCCCATGGAGGAGCCCATGCTGGAGCAGGTTTGCTGGTAGGACTTGTGACCCCGAGGGGCACCCACACTGGAGCAGGCTGTGTCTGAAGAACTGCACCCTGTGGAAGAGTGACCCATGTTTCAGCAGTTTGTAGGGAACTTTGTTCATGAGATGGACTCACACTGGAGAAGTTTGTGGAGAATTGTCTCCCGTGGGGGAGACCCCACACTGGAGCAGGGGAAGGACTCCTCTCCCTGAGCAGCAGCAGGAACAGTGTGTGATGAACTGACCATAATCCCCACTCCCTGTCTCTTTGAGCCATTGGGAGAGGAGGTAGAGCTGGAAAGGAGGGAGAGGTGGGGGTAAGTTGTTTTTAAGGTTTATTTTACTTATTATCTTGCTCTGATTCTGCTAGTAATGAATTCAATTAATATTCCCAATTCAAGTCTGTTTTGCCTATGATGGTATTTGGTGAGCAATTTCTCCCTATCCTTATATCAAACCATGAACCCTTCATTATGTTTCCTCTCCCTTGCCAAGCTGCTGAGGAGAGTGATAGAGTGGCTTTGGTGAGTGTCTGGCATCCAGCTAGGGTCAACCCACCACAGCAAGTAAAATCTCCTGTAGCATATATGGTGTATAATCTTTTCTGACCAGATAATCAGCAGGGAATCTTTTGAGTTTATAATCACAGAAATATGATATCTTTTCTCTAGGTCAGGAAAAAAATCTATTTTATTAGAGAAAATAAGGGCATACAAATATCCTTATCCTATCACAAAAGCAATATATTTTGTCATTGAAAGAGATCTGGGTCACAATAAAAACAGAGTACAAAGCTGAAGCACATTTTCTGCATCTTCCATCTTATTCTCCCCATGATCTCCTAGATAGTGATGATTGAAGCTATCTTTTTATTAAATATGACAGCTTCCACTGATGAGGGTGTTTGTAATTCTCAGTGAAGAGCAGATGTTAAGATGAAATGTCTTCAGTTCTCTAACCACAGAGATGGTTTTCTGGTAGACTACTCAGACAGTGGTTCTGTGATCATTAAATACCGGCTCCACACAGTTGTACATCATTTAGAAGTACAAATTTGATAAAAAATCAGGCATATGATTACATTTCAGTTGGTTTAGCCAGAGCACATAGCAGTGTTTACATTCACTTTACAATTTTATGTTGATTTTATGCTGGCTTCAGGAAGACAGCATGAAGTTAAAATTACCTAGACAGATAATTACTTGCTCCACATTAAATGTACGTTAATCTGCTAGGACAAAATTCTCTCTTCAATTTATTGTTAACAAATCAGTGGAATGACTCTGCACCCATATAATGCATTCTTATGATTATAGTGGCTTTAAGATTTGACAATAAGTTCCCAAAAAAACTGATTCACTGTGTTGTTAAATCACAGCTTGAGAGCTGAGTTGGACTGAGAGTATAAACATAAATAACAAAGAGTAATCTCATTGTGCCTTCTCTTCAACAACAAATGCCAAGCCCTAGGATACCTTTGAACTTGCCAGTGATTTCTGAAAAGAAAAAAAAAAAAAAGGAAATTTTTCAGCCATAACAGGATAACAGGAACACTTTCAGGAAAAGAGCTGGAGGTAAGGATGGTTTACTTTGAACTTGTTCTTTCAAAGTCAAGTAGTGCATCTTTAAATGTAGAGCATTATTTGGAAGAGGTTAAATTCCCTGCAGTTTGACCTACATTGAGTTCTGTGGTTTGAGAGGGTGCTGTGTGAGCTGGGCACACCAATTAATTTTAAGAATGGTAGGAGTCTTAGTAAATGAATGATGTAAAAGAATGAATAACTTCTTTGTCAACTGGCTAAACAATTTTAGAAACCATAAAGGTGAGTTGTTTGGAGGTGGGGTCACAATGATTATACTATTATTAAAAGCCAAAAGAAGCCCTGGTGACAAAGACCTGCTTTGAAATTAGCTTGGAAGGGTATGTTCCATAAAACCCAGGCAATTCAAACATCAGTGTGGTCAGTGTAGGAATGGATTTTCTGATTTTTAATGAAGAATGCCTTGATCAGTCTGGGATTACAGTATCAGAATTTACAATGTAGGAAACATGAGAAACAAGGACTTAAAAAAGACTGGACAGATAATGAGCATAGTCTTTGTGGTGTAAATCTGGAATGAGACCACATACCTTCATGGAGGCAGATGAATATATCTCTGTGATAACCAAATCAGATTCTATGTCATTGCTCCACATTTTGAAAGTTAATTTTAAAAACCTGTTTCAGGGCATGGAATAGTCCAGAAAGGGGAGCTTCACCTCTGATCTGCTGAATTTCACACATCTTTTATTATGTGAATCTACAAATGTTGATGTCTTTATGAAGAGTCATTAACCTCCAGGTAGATAGAACAGTAACACACCAACTCCTCAAAGCACAGAATTCGGTGCTACTGGGTAGTCTTTGAAGACCCTTGAAAGCATCACTTAACAAAAATATGCAGGAAGTCTGACGACCATCAGACTTTTTCTTCTTTTACTTGGAGATTAAAGAGCTTCATTCTCTTGTAGGTTTGAATGCCGTTATCTCTCATACACTCATACAGTACATAGGATAAATCTTGCCTGGGTTTTTTTTGGCTATTTTCATCCCACATTGAGAAAACACATAGCTAAAAATACTTCGAGATGCTTTCCAGGGAATACCACCCATGTGTCCCTCAAGAGACTCTTCTTTAATTTCCTTAACCCACATGGTATTCAACATTTCCTGTGACAGACTGTGCCTCCACAAATAAGCTGCGTAAGTTCCTAGTATGAGCTGTGCACTGCATACGGTGGAATAATTGCCTTAAAAGAATGTTGAGGCTACAGAACGAAATAGTCACAGAGGTAGACAATGCCAAAATTAAGGCTGTCTGTGCAAATCCAATATGGTCCTGTTGTGCAAAAGCCTAGTCTGAGCCAGTGTCTCATCACATGTTTTCATCTCCTGATTCATTCCAACTACAGGTACATTCAGCTATTCAGTGGACGAGAAGCCACTTGATATTTCTTTATATTCATCATTTGTAGTAACTCTCCTTAGTGGCTTATTACCTTATACTTGCCATCCAAAAAAAGATAAGTCAGTCAGCCTGAACCTGGCTCACTTGACAAACAAAATTTACTCTGATCTTCTCTGCATACCTTCCCTCTCTTCTGTGGCAAAGCTGTGTTCAGATCATGTACACTTTAAGGAATTCCCCTGCCATGTTTTTAAACCTCTCCCTTCAAACAACAGTCCTGGTATCCCTAACAGTGGAAAGCATGATGCAAGCCAAGCTACAGATGCTACCAGCTGTTTTTCTGCCTCACATAGTATGCCCTTCACAACTGCCATACAAAGGAACACTTGATCCTTCCATCAGCAATATCTGTTCTAGAACTGTACACCTTAAACTACCACGTGGAGTTATTTTCTTGGGTGAAGCACAAAATCCTGCTTCTCAATGCACCAAAGCTCTTCAGTGAATATCCCTCTTTCCATCATCCTTCTTGGCTTCAGACAGCTGAATTCTATAGCACAGGTCCCAGGGAGAAGCAGACTTTCATCTGAATACCAGGTCTGTGTTTTTTCTATGAGCCAGCAACTATCAGTACCAGGCTACAGAAAAACATCCCAACACCCAAACCCTTTGAACAGGGCATAAAAGACATTCTGTTTTGAGAAATCAATGGAAAAACAGATGTCTAAATGGGTGCAAAGCGGTGCTACTGCTATTAACAATGCAATGATTAATGAAATCAAGTATTTGGGATACAGTTAACCCTTTTCTTAGACTCATCTAGGCATATAAATAGAACTTGTATGATTTGACTTTTTCCTAAGCCACACAAATAGCCTATTTTGCATTGGGTAACAACAGATTCAGGGACAAACAAGGCACTGACATGCAGAAGAACCTCCCTTAGCATTAAAATAGGCAAAACATCCCTCTCCCTCCCCCCTGTCCCAAACCCACTAGGCTAATGGCAAAAAAAAAAAATAGCACCATAGCTTTGAGCAGCTGCAGACACTCTGCTCTGGTTGTTGCAATCTTTCTGTTTGGCCTCTGAAGAGTGAAGTAGCCCTTTCCCACGTCTTCTGTGGGGGTGAGAAGAAAACAATCCCTACCAGCTTATTTTGAGTTCAGTGTCTTTGAGAGAGAGGAGGCTTTTTGGAGTTGGGAAGGAGAGCTGCTGTTTTCTACCTAATGATATTGAACGGGTCTTCAAACAGGGCTGTGCAAAAGCTGTAAGATGGTTTCCCTCCCCACCACTATTTTCATAAGCTAGTTGTTTACTATGAGATCAAACATGTTGCTTATTTGTGTCATACTATCTCAGATATTATTCCTTTGAAGTGAAGCGGTTTACAAAGGTTATCCGCAGTTGTCTGTAGCCTCCACTTTCTTCAGGAGCCTGAGTAATCTGCAGTTACTGGGATAAGACGCCGGATAATTCTCCCTCCAAAAAGACAGGGTGAAAGCACACAGAGCCTGCCTAGTGCTGATAGCAATTTTACTCATTGAATCATTGAAGCTGAGGAAGCTGCAGCTGCCAAAAAAAAGGGAACATTTTAAAATTAAGACACCACACAGACCCAGGAAAATTCTCACTTAGCAAACAAAATGAGGACAAACAGCAAGAGAGGTACTTCATTACTGATTTTAGCAGCCAGCTTTCCCTCAAGGGTGCATCAGGCTTCTTTTTTATTTTCTAATCTACAATCCTGGCGGGTGTAGAAGGAGGGACAAATGCAAGACCTCAGTCATCCATTCAAATCTGGTTCACACCATAGGTGTGCATGAGAAGATCAGTACCATCACTCCAACCCTTGTTTTGCCATAAAAAGGCAAGACTTCAGCACTCTTCACCTTCTGTACTCAGGCAGAGTGGCATCTCCTTTCACACTTCCTCCTGCTTCCATGTAGCTGGTGCTTTTGAATTCTCCAGAGCACACTGTATGACTGAGCTGCTGAGAGTTATCACAGGGGACTGGGACTACAGTGTAAAAGTGGCCGAGGCATGCAGTTATTCGGCTATATTTATCCTGATGGGAAGGGAAGTGGAAGTAATGAGGAGAGGTATGTTGGCGGAACTGAGCAGCAGGAAGGACATGGCATTTCAAAGGAGGGAAAATGCAAATGAGATTCTACTGAAGGCTAGTTAAAGGAAAGGGAAGACGAGGCTGAGCAGAGGAGGAGTGTATGTATCCACCAGGGAGAGTGCTGTGGTGTTGTGCTCTGTGCCTCTGCATCGCTTTCCCATCAACAAAGAATTGAAAAGAGCATATTGGTTTCTTTTTCACATACAGCTTTCTAATTCACTCAACCATATCATGCCTTTCCACCTCAAGTAAGCAAGAGAGTACAAGGAGACCGAAATAAATAAGAAAGTAAGAAAGGCACACTCTTTCACACTCTTAGGATCGTCAGACTAAATGTATCATTTCTGCAGCTCCATAGAAGGCAATGAAGCTGAAGTTACTTCTTCATGCATGGATTACAGTATTGCGTAGTGATTTTTAGGCATCCATAAAATGCAGTGTAAATAGTTTATGCTCAGTCCTAAGGGTGAGGTGCTTTGTTTGTTTACTTCTATTAGATCATGGTTATTCTGCAAGCTCAAGGAAATACCTGATTGAAAGTTTTAGTACAAATCAGGGAATTATTTTGAAAAAAAAGTGGAAAAGGTTTGCAGAGTGATAAGATGAAAATTTAAATGTATCTCCATTTGAAGAAAGCTGGAAAAATAGTTTAGAAATATACAGTAGAATTGTTCAAGCCCAGGCAGTACAGGAAGAACAAATAAAGTTATTACACCCATTTTCATTTGTTTAAGACGGGAGAAAATCTGAGAGACATGAAAGGCAGAAGAGACATCATGCCAGACAACTTTCTGCTAGATAATGGGCAATCCAAACTTGCTATCTTGTGTTCTTTCTTAGCTTATGTCTGACATCCATCTGCTAGTTTTTGCAGTGCATCACACCTACATGGACTCAGTTCTTGTATTTTCTTCCTGAAGGAATAAAAAAAGTTCACTGGGGTGGAGGACAAATGGAAGTCAGTAATCTTTAATATGGAACAGACTTCATATTCAGGTTGTTTCATACAAAGCAATCAAAAC
>VZTT01046444.1:4646-22121 GCA_013400855.1 Buphagus erythrorhynchus | reverse complement strand
CTGTTGTGGACAGTCTTATCCTCACACTAGCTACAGGATAGTCAAGGTAATTGACCCATGATGTAAGAGCATTAGTTAACTAACATTTGTAAGAGCCACTGTATCGAGGACTGTAAGAAGCTCACCAAAATGTGAGATGGTCTGTTACCTCTGTATTTGTCTGTAGACTTGGATCCCAGTGTAAGTATGAGACAACTTCACTTTGTAAAATCTATTTTGAGTCATCTCACTCCAGCATGAGCACTCTGGGAAGATTTGCTTCTTAAGATCAAGGTCTAAGATGACCACCTTCCTCAGTGCATTAGAAATTTTCAGTTGAAAGGTTTTTGCTAAAATCCAGCACAGCAGTACTTCAGACCAAGACTTCTCTTTAGCAAGATACCAAAGTACTAAAATCAGTCAGAAGCATTGCGTCTTTCCTGAGCTCATGTTTTGCTCATCATATTTATAACCAATGTATATTTAACCTCTCTCTGAATGGAACTTAGGAAAATAAATACTTGGTATTTTGATGAACACTTTTAACATACTGGAAACATGAAAGATGAATCATGAAACAGGAATAAATAGTGATGTTCCAGCTGAAGTTTTCTCATCCTGCATTTTAGTTAAAGATGAATAAAATATGGTACATAGTTATCTTTAGAACCATCATAGATCTAATTATTCCATTCTATTATTGAACTATAAAGTTTTACAGATTACACTGGTGCCTGAATTTCGGTGAGTTCATTTAATGATTTTGAGGTTTGCAGATGCTGTACTAATTCCAAGCATTACTGAAGCCAGACACTACTCTTCTTTAAACTACAAACCATTAACTGAGAAAGGTATCAGTACAAAGCCTTAACAAAATATTCCCTAAAGAGCTTGGATTACTACAGCTGGCATAGCTGAGACAAAGACAAGGTGAATTCATATGATGGACTGAAGACAGTAAACTCTGCTTTTTAGATTTTTCTACCATTTCCTTTCCTGTAGAATCTCATACTTGCTCTTCATGTCACTCAAGAGAAGACATCAGATCTTGAAAGTCTGGTTTCCAGAACATCCTGCATCTGAATTTTATGGGTTTGATTAAACTTAAGATATAGGAGACTCTTTGTAAGCAAGTCATAATATAATAATGCAGTTATTTTACACTTTGAATAATAATATACTATAACAAAACCTGGCATCTTGTGACCAGAAAGAACTTTAATTTAGTGGATAATCCGGTTTGCAGACACAGAAAGGTTTGTAAAGTTGTCTCTGAATGACTGTTAAGATGTTGTAGTTGTTTATAGTTCCACATTTTATAGTGACAGATTAAATGCTGTAAATTATTATCTCAGAGGCTTCAAAAATCTCCCATATGAAGTTACAGAATGATTGCAGTTACTTATTTAAAATATATTTGAGAGGTGGTGATTTGGAAGCAGTTGTTGAAATTCCATATTGAAATATATATTGAAGGACCAGCATATAAAATATTCTTGCATATCAGTATTTCTTAGTGCTGAGTGAATAAAGTGAGAGAGTTGGGGTTAGGTAGTTAAAGACATATCAGATGAAGGCTGAAAAAAAAGGGATTTATTTACCTCAGAAATAGATCATTAAAATAAAGGTAAACATTGAATTGTCAAATTCATTGCCAATTAAAATAATATAAAATAAAGAACTTAAGATGAGATAATGGTGAATTATTTGTTTTAATTCATGTACTGACAAAAGAAAATTCTGTTTTCTTGTCTTTACTTTGGGCCATTAATTTTGGCCTTCAACTGTAAATTCACTGTTACATTTAGAATCCTCAAAATGTTATTATTGTTACTGAGCTCATTAGGTAACCTCTTGGTTTTATTCTCTATTGCATGGGTTAATTATATTGTATATCAAGTAATCAGTTAGAATTACTTTATATTGCGTAAATATTCAAATGGCACCTTCAGATTTTATTCTTATTGATAGAGGAGCTTGTCTTGCAAAGTAGTTTTCTGCTTCTATAACTCTGACAGTTAAGCTGTCAACTTCATTGAACCAGTGAGAAGATTCTAATAGCCTATTGTATTNCACTTGTAATACCTGTCGTATTTCCAAAAATTAGGGTATTATATTTGATAGTTTCTGTCTCTTTTTTTCCCCGTTTCTGATGTAGTTTTTATTTTGTGTGTACAACCACGTAAGTCACATCCCTGGTTTAAACTCTTATTACTACAGCCTCTTACATTAATAATTATTACATCTAAGGAAATCCTACATTAATTTAATGTAGCAGGTCAGTTTGGGAGAGCAGCTTAGCCACTTGGTTAGTGCTTGAGAGATGTATTGCTCCAGGATTGTGTTGCAAACCACGTTGTCCAGAATGCCCGTTTTTGTTTACCCTTTATCTTTCAGCATGTACATCAAATGAAGGAAGCTTCCCAAACACAAACCATGTAATAAAGTGTACAGTCTTTTCTGCTCAAGACAATTTAACTGAGGCTGGAATAAGTAGAAAGATGTCATATGATTATGTGCTGAATAATTGAAAATATGATGTCATGTTTTTGAAGATTTGCTGATTAGGCTGCATCCACTGAGTGTGTGTGTGTGTATATATATATATATTTATCCTGTCATTTCTGTCTGTACAAAATTAGACTCTGTTTTGCAGTGTCTTTGAACTATGTGAACATACTAATTTTAATACTTTTTAATACAATACTTTTACATCCCTAACTGCATCAGCATCATCAGTTATACAATGGTAAAATGTGAAATTGATTGTCAAGATACCAGAAGAATAATCTTCTGACATGGCTTGAAACACTTCATGTAGTAAACACTCAAACACCCAGAGTGACAGAAATGACAGCTTAAATGATCCTGTCTGTAAAATGAACATAACATGAAATCCCCTGGAGTAGCACTACCCAGACTTGAGTTTGGCTTCTTTTAATCAAAACAGATTAGAAAGGGGATTATAAAATAAGATGTGAGATTTAATTGAATGAAATTATAAGTGTGTTGGAGAGTGAGATTATAATATTAGAGTGTGTGTGTGTATACACATATGTATGTATGTTTGTGTATAAAGATAAAAATCTTTCTATATCTTCCTAAAGAGATGTGTAAGAATGATTCAGCTTTTAACAAAAATTAACCACTGAGTGGAAATTGTGTGATTCTGTGATTTATTAACTTACTGCCTTGGAGGTGACAGTGAGTTTTTGATGTGCTGGTAAGTTAGCCACAGCCACATTGTCACAAAGTATAACTGCATGGACTGACTAACACTGCAGTGTCTGTGTACCTAGAACAAGAAGTGAGATAGTGTAGTCTGTAGAAAGAAGAGACAAACAATGCACTCCAAAAGTGTGAATGTTCCTATTCATTTTCTTATTTTCTCCAACATTGGAGACAAAGAGGGAAATATTAGGTAGAAATGAACAGTATTTGGATGAAATTAATATTTGTTGATGTTGACATAATATATCTTTTATCTAAATGAAAAATGCATGTTAAGGACCCCTATATGGTAGCCTCTTAACTTGTAGAAGTGACTTTGGTATAATAATTTGCAATACTTAATTCTTGCTTCTTAAAGTGTCAGCATTTAACTGCGTTTGTTAGGCTAGCAGCTCAGACTCTGGTATCTTGTTTTGATGTACAAGGCATATAGATGAATGTCTGTGATGTAATGTGAGGAATATTAGGATCCTGTATTTATAATTCCTTATAAAAAGTGTGAGATTCTTTTTTCTTTTATTTGTGTCTGTTACATGTATATTCCACTTCCTTCTCAGCTGTTATTTCCTACTGTGGGGAAAGGAGCAATACTTTGTAATGTGTGGGATCATAATATCCATAGGCAATGTGGACTTGATGGATGGTGCTCTGATTCAAAGTGATTTAAAAGTGATAACTAACTTAATAATTTTTAGATATCTGTCAAGTATTTAATTTTATTTTGCTACTCATTGGGATGAAAAAATTGAAATTGCCCTTCTCCCTTATGCAAGATAAACCTTGCCTAGGTTTATTTCTTTGTAGGCATTTTTGGTAAGTCTGTTAAGAACCTCAGTTTCCTTTCTGCTGGGCCTGGTTTTTGGCCATGAGGCAAAATGTTTTACCTATCTGATGTAACTGTGCTCTCATACTAAGATACTTGGTGTAAAACAGCTAAAATGACTGGACCCTGCCAAAGTTGGACATAATTTCTTGTAAATACAGTTTGCAGGCACTGTTGGAAAAACACTTGACTGTCATGTTAGAATAAGGGGTAATGGAAGTAAAACCAGATCACTTAATGTGTGGTGCTTCAAAAATGGAAAGAAAAAATTTGTGGAGGAAGGTGAAATCAGTGACTGTGGAAGCAAAAATCAATGACTGAAATGAAGGACTGTTCCAGTTCTTGTCACATTTACATATTTATGCTCTCATCATTTGTTGATTCACTTCCTAGGGTAAATTCTTCTAGCCAAGTTTTCTGATTTGAAACTGAAATAAATTCAGGAGTTTATTTCTTTAGCTTCTTTTCATTCTGTGCCATGGTATAGCATCATGAAATAGATGCTCACCAGTTCAGGCCATTCATCCTCACTGAAACACTAACTACTGCATACAGCTGGATTCCCTCTTTGGATACTAGCTAGCCTGGCTGACAGTACTCTGGTGTACTGCAATTCTTCTGTCTTTTGTGGGATTTTAAATTAAAAAAAAAAAGAGTGGATAGCAGTATCTGCTCTGTAATTTTGCTAAACTCACAGGAGAAAAATAGCTATAAAAACTACTCAGAAAACACTTCATTAACTCAGTGGGGAGGTAGGCTGAATAGTGAAGATGTAGGCCCCTGCTCCATTATGGAGGGAGAAAAAGGTTGAATTAATTCTTAAGTTACTTTTGTAATTTGACTGGTCATATTAGTTACCATTACATTGATTTTCATTAAATATGAGCATCACGTTTGGAATATGTGTAACTCAGTATATTTGTGGCCTAAGTTGAAAAATGTAGAACTGCAGCTTATCATCATCTACAAATTGAAAAATTTTGTAACAAAAGATAGAATACACAGTTTTGGTGAATGGTAGGTCTGTTTGTCATCCCATCTTGGAATGGCATTATACAATCATAGCTTTTTTATTAAATACATTTTATTTTAAACAACTAGCATAAGATTTTAAAAGTATTTAAGGAAAAAGATAACATTAAGTTTTCATTGAAAGGTGGCATTTTAGCTTTTAAAGTGGCTGAATGTGGCTTTAGTAGGCCTTTATCTTACTACACAGTTTTTGCTGATACTTTTATTTTGGAGAAAGCCTGTTCTCATATTCAGTCATTTACAAGGAGTCCTTGTCAACTGTGGAAGTCCCAGGTGACTGGAAATTGGTAGATGTGACATCTCTCTCAGAACAGTTAGAGCAAATTTGTGATTGTAGGATTCTGTTACTTCAGTCCAGTAAGTAGTCATCTATTTTAGTGTGGCTCAACTGGTTTGTAATTTGCTCAACTCATAAGGGAAAACAATAGCTAGGGAATTAAGAAGCCTTAAAGCTGAATAAATACCTTGAAATATAGTCTTTGGTAGAGACATACCATTAGACATGTCTTTTACACATATCTTGAAAATCTAACGAAGTAATTTCCCCAGTAGGAGACAGTAAAAGCTCCTAATATTCCATTCTGCTTCTCTGTCATTTCTTTTCCTGTTATCTTGTTGGGTAGTTTTAACGATTTAAATTTTAAAGGTTTGATTAATTGTATTGCACTCATGGAAACGAATTTAGAAGATATCCATTTCCTCTGAGTTTTGTGATATTTTTTATCATGGTAGTTTACAGGGACTCAAATCTCATCTATGGAAGATAGACTGTACCATGTATTTAATAGTTCAAGTTTTGTCAGCCTGCTGCAGCCAGTCAGCATTGTGTTAGCTCAAAACCAGCCCAAGTTTTGTGCTGTCTTTACCAGATGGTTGCTCAGGATCTCTTTTCATTGTAAGTGACATCTGGACATTACATTGCTGTGATGTTTATGAGATACAGAAATGAGTGGAAAGAACTGGGTGGATGAGTTTGTGTGGGATATTGTGCGGGGGGTGGGAACAAGATATTACATTGGAAGGGACATCTGAAATGTAGGCTGCAGATGAATCCTTACCTCATTAGTTCTCATGTTCACTGAGTTGCTTGTACTGTTGTTTTTCTACGTTGTTATGGTTGCTGTGCTTGAGATGTCATGATAAGGATCCAGTTTTCAGAGCAGGGGCAAGTCATCATCCAAAAAACCCTAAAATGTACCTTGAGGTAGCTTCTGTAAAAGACACAGTTATTGGTTACTGTTGAGCAATTTCTAGCCTTTTAATTATAAAACAGTTCTGAAATGTAGCCTGTCTATCATATTCTGAATGATGCCTAGATTAGAAAAAAGTCCATTGGAGTTCCCCAAGAACCTTCCTTATGGATTTCAGGACAACCAGAATTTTCTGGTATGCAATAAGCATTTTCCTGAGAGAAAAGAACTACCACTTCAGTTCTGGTATGTGAAAACTATACTGTTAAAATTCTTGTGGCTTTACAAACTATTTTGGTAGGCTATATAAAAATGTCTTCTTTCTCCGATATTTTTGCACTTCACTGTGTGCATTGTGGTGAGCTTTTTCTGTCCTTCTTCCTGTTCTGACACTATATAACTTCATCCATATGCTTATGCACTGTGATTTATGTCAAAATTGGAGTTTACAGCTTCCTGCATTTGTCATATTTTGCACTGCTCACCATGGGTCAGCTACAGGAAAGTCAATGAAATGCTGCCTGGGGTTGTCTTGTTCCTAAGGTGTTTTTTGCCTTTAAAGATAAATTTTTTTTGTAGGTGCGGTGTGAAACCATTGTAAGCATTCTGTGTAATGAATTTGTTACATAAAGCCACTACAATGAAAGCAGTGCTGTGGGAAGTGTTTCTGCTCCCAGCCTCTGGTAGCTGCAGGTATTCCCTGGAGCAGGTATCCAGGTTACCATCCTTCCAGAGCTCTGGGAGCACAGGTGGGAGGCAGCAGCATCTGTCCTCTGATGAGCAAAATAGTCCCCTTGCTGCAGTGACAATAAATCTGAAAGTAAGCATTCAACAAATCCTTCTTGGCCTTTTAACAAGAATTAATATGTTTAATCTCAGATTTAGTGACAAGGTTACATAATATAAACCCCCCTGTCAAATTTGTGGTTTATGTTAGACATTTAGAGTGAACAAAACTAATGAAAGAGGGGGTCACTGCAATTCTCTCTAGGTTCTCATTATAGAATTACAGAGATCTGTTTCTTTGAAGCATTTAAAAAAATTCTTTTCAGTGACAGATTGTAAACCTACTTTCCTTCCTCTGATTTTTTTAAAATGCATTTTAGCTTCCATATCAATCCATCAATACACAGCTAAAACTGATGCTTTCAGAGGATGCCTTGTAGTACGCCTAGATTATTGGAAAAATTTAGTACTCATTACCAACCAGAATGCAGAAATAGCATAATTCACCGAGAGATATTTCAACTGTTCTGGTCTTAAGAGCTGACTTTATGCTACTTAACGAAAGAATTTTAGAGGCAGACGAAGTGTGCACTTACTTCATTGTATTCTAGAGAACAATTTCCAGTATTCAGGTATGCTTTGAAGATGGAAGAAAGCACATCAGAGTAAGTTAGTGCCCAAGGGGTGGTGGTATCATTGTTATGAGGTGTCTTTGATTAGGAAATAAAAAAAAGTTGTGCATTCAACCTTTCCTGAATCTGATTGCAAAAGGTGCATATAGGTAGGCGAAGATAATTTGAAATTTTATTTTCTTGAGAAACAGAATTTTGAATAAAAACTTCAAACGGTTTCCAGGTTCTGTACTTTTTAAATTTTGGTCCAGTAAGCTGGTGATGAGCAGTGTATACAGTGTGTTTAGTAAGCCGTGTCTCAGGATTGCATTGCTAATGGAGAGCATTCTCTATCTCAAAATTAGTGATTGTTTTGCACTTCTAATATTTTCTGTCTACCCCTGCAGCAGATTTTCTTCATATACCAGTTCAAGAGAGAGGTTTTTGTTAGTACTGGAAGCCTGTTACTTCAGCACATCCATAGTGTGTGTGTCTCAACATGAGTCAACAAGATTCTATGGATACTCAAAATATTTTGAAACCATATGAACAGAATGTGTATTTTCCTCTGGCTAGTAAAAATCAGTCATAAAGTCTTCATAGACTTATAATACGCAGAATCCAACCAGCTTGGCAAATAAATTGTTTGTTAAAGCAAGTTCTGGCTGTGTCTCCAAGCTGCGTTTAGACAAAATAGCATTTTGTTCGTGCCAGGTATTGGATGTCTGCTGGAGACTCAGGTTTTCTATTCAAGCAGGTTGGAGCAGATTTTTGACATGACCAATGACCTTCCTATGGAAGAATGTTAGTAGAAAATTTGTTCTTTGTATGCATTTTATGGGATTAGGAGAGAGGTGTTTTATGTTGCCTGTTAGGTAGTGTATGATGTCCTGAATGAAGAAAAAAATTCATTGCTTTTTTTTAAAGAATTAGTGGTTCAGTGGAAGAGATATAATCTGAGGTTTAGTCCTTGTTTAATGGGCTTATTCCAGGTTCTTCTGATACTGTTTATGAGGCTAGATATAAAAATGTTGTCTTTTTAAGAAGGGAACTTGATCTGGGGATCTGTGCCAGGATTTACGAGTGCTTTTTTTCAGTAATGTTTGCCTAAGTCCAGATTAGATACATTAATAATTAGGAATCGTTTCCATCTTAATAATGATGTGAAAAGTTTACTCTGTGGTTAATTTGCCAGTTGTTAGTTATGCTTCTAAATTGCACAGAAGCATCTTAATTAATCTTATTGTTTAGTGTTGTGGTGATTTAACGTCAGCCAGAAATTAAACTGCGAATAAGCCTCTCCCCTTCCTGCCTTCCCCCTCTGGTGAGAGAGGAAAAAAGTCCGAGATATGGGTTGAGATAGCAATTTACTGAAAGTAAACACCAATGGAATAAGAAATGCACAGTAAAAGCAGCAATATTAACAACAAAAGTATATACACAGAAAAAAAAAAAGGTGCTTTACACACAAAAGGTGTTCACCACCTCATCTTAGGTCTGGCTTCCCAGACAAAGATAAGATAGTGGGTGCTCCCACAGTCAGTGCTTCCCATCCCTAGCTCCGAGACAGTGAAAAGCAATGATGGACAACCTCCTGAAAACCAGGTCACGTTGCACCATGCCACCTATTTCTGGACAGCTCTGTAGGGCTCTGTTCCATGTGGCACTGCTGCTTTTGAGCAGTCCATGCCTCTGTGGCTTGGTTTGGCCTGAGCTCCTCTCATCCTGGTTTTGCTGCCACTTCATTCCCTGCAGCCACTTCCCACACTGGCACCATGCTGCGCTGGCTCTGCTGAGTTTTGCCTCTGTGCCAGCTTCACTTCCAGACTGCTTTGCCAGTCTCCACTGGGCACTGCTGTTTTCATCACCAAGAGCTGCTCTCTCCTGAGGGATGGGAAGGGATGGGCAGGTGTGAGGGAGGGCAGGGTGCACATGGCAACCTGGCAGACTTCTCCCAGAGACAGAGAGTGGAAGCAGTGTCCCACCTGAGGTGTGTGCTCTCCCTTTGCTTCCCTGAAGCCAGTCCAGTGACGACCTGTGTGGTACAGAACAGCAGCCTGGCCGTGCCCATGTGGCTGTGAGCTCTGACCCCTCTCCCAGTCCAGGGCAAGTGTCTTCTGTGTCTCCTCAGATGGGTGTCTGAGTCAGTTGTGTGCTTTAAACCCATGCAGAAATTAATTTGTTGTGCTGAACTCATCTCTGTTTCTACTTTATCTGTATGCATTTGTCTTTCATATGTCTGCTTTCATATGAAATTTTTTGGTGTGTTGTTTTTGTATTCTTGTGCTTCTTCATTATTCTTTTTCATATCTTACTTCTTTCTCTCTGACCTGTTTTTTGGCATCTATTGTATTCATCAGAGATTTCCATCTAGCATTATATGACAGGTTCTTCTGTAGGAGTTTATAGGAGACATGCTGGGAAAAGATTTCATTTGTACTCCCTTTGCAACTGTGCTTGTGTCTAAAATTGTGTTTAAATGTGATAGGAATGCAAAGAAAGGCTCGGTGTCTCTAAGTGTTGCCTGTGCCCAAACCGGGCACATTAGTATCGGCTTAAACTTCCACAAATCAGAAGAAGACAAGAATTCATTGTATTTTAGAGTCTTTTACTGGGCAGTAATTATGAATATTAGCTATTGAGCATACTTAATGTACTGAGTTAATGTCATTGTAACAAAGTTGCACAAAACTGTCAGCACCAGAGGTTAATTTTATATTTTGGCCCCACGTTAAGGAGCAGGCTTTACCAAACGACCAATAAAGTAGAAAAGAAACCATTTTCTAATCCTAATTTTTTTAAAGGATTATCAAGTTAATGGCTGCATTTTTCCTCTGGTTTTGTAGAAGACCATACTCAGTCAGGGAACATAATTTTAAATTAAATTAATCTTTTCAATTTTATCACGCTTTTAAAAATCTGGTTATTTGTGGCATTATTTTGTTTTCATCATCCAAGCTTGGTTTTAACAGACTTACATTCTAATCAAACTAAAGTGATGTACTGAGGATGAATTATTGCTGGTGCATATTCAGAAAAATATAAAGGAATAGTGGACTTTTTTCTAAATGTCTTAATATAATTGTAAAGAGTAAAACCGCCTAGATTGTATGTTTTCTGCTAAAAATGCTATCCTAGAATTGTTTGGTCATGTTAAAATACTCGAAAATGCAGAATATTATGTCACATCAAAAAGAAAGGATGCCACATATATTTATATATACTGTGTTTAGTCTGAAATTCTGCAAGGTTTTGTATCTTCTGTATCTGTTGGTACAAAATACTGGAACTTTTTTGTCAGTGCTCGTTATAGGTAGGCAGTAAAACTCCAGCTCATGAATGTATAGCACTGTTAAAGGTGGTCAGGCATCACCCTTCCTGATGACTTCTGATATGAGTCATGTTGATTCTAACAGAAATAAATGTTGTTTTGGGAAAGTTCTTGGAAGAACTTGGAGGTTCTTTTTCAACAGGATTGAATTAATTATGCAAAGTTTATTTCTATTAAAGTGTTGTGGGGCTTTATTTTTTTTTTTTTCAAAGTGTGCAGTTCGTGCAGCTACTGAAGGCAGAATCCTTGTTCTGGAAGGCTTGGAGAAGGCTGAGCGGAATGTCCTGCCAGTGTTAAACAATTTGCTGGAGAATAGGGAAATGCAGCTTGAAGATGGTCGTTTTCTTATGTCTGCAGATCGTTATGACAAACTTTTGCAGGTATGGAAATGCTATTTGAATTTTCTTTTTTTTCCCTCCTTTTCTTGGTAGTGCTGGAATATTATTGTGAAGGAGAGAGTACTTAGAAGTCAAATGGGGGAAACCTCACCAAGGTTTCAGTGGTTTTTTTTTTATGTTGGCTACATATGAAAAAGGGTAGTCCATGTTAACCTTCCATGAAGCCTGTATGTTTCTAAAATGTGCAAGCCACACGTGAGAATAACTAACATGTCCTTGTTAAAAGATATTTAAGTTGAAATTGTTGCCATGAAGTTCAGATAAGGCTTCATGGTAGTAGCCTTGTTGCTAAGCTTTTAAAATATTAGGATACAAAAAGAATGAGATCAAGATGAGTACCTGTATATTCGGTCACTATATTGGTGCTGTTTTGCCTTTAATTTACAAAAGTGTATGTAAACAGTCTAAACTATAGAAAATGGTTAGAGGCTTTTCCTTTGATAAGGAGGTGTCTGCTGTCATTACTGCTTTAAACCATTTTCACTTCTTTGTGCTTTGAGTCCCACTGCTTGGGTGGATACTCTTCAGGCTTTTATTTTGACTGTTTCAGTAGTAATTTGCATCTTAGTTCCATGTACTGTAGTTTCCAGTCACATACCTGTCAGTCTGACACCTGCTTCCTCACCTGCTTGCTCATGTTACTGTCACACCTGTGGTTAGGTGTGTGATTCAAAGCCATGTGGCAAAGCAAGGACATTTGTAATAAGCCTTCAGTCACTGATCTCGATTGTATGAAGTTGCCAGCTCTGCTGAAGTACCACAGTGAATTTCTGAAAATATATCATTATTTCTTATGCCTTTCATCTGTGGTTAAAATTCCTCTGATCCGTGCCTTTTCAAAAAAATGTTTGTAATATTTAATTAGTAGGTGCAGTTACTGGAAGTATTATTATTATATTTCAAAAACAAGCTTTTAAAATGTAATTGTATTTAAAGAATGAAAATGAGAGTTCAAACTTAGATTTGGTTGTAAAACATCCCTCTTCCTTTTAAACACTTTTCTAATAGTAAAATGTTTCAAAACAAGTGCCTCAGGCACACTGGTAATAGTATATGAATTAAATAAATCTCTTGCTACAATACTTGTTGTTTTATTGTTTGGGGACTATTGTATTATATAAACTAACATTTAATTTCACTTCTCCTGTATGAATAATTACTGAGCATTTTGGTCTGAAGGAAACGTATTCATGTATAGTTTCAGGGAGCACTGTGATGTGTATAGATAAAGAGCATTTTTGTATGCAAAGAATCCTTTGCTTGACATAATACAACATATAATGTCCTCATGAAGGAGACTAGGTCTGTATTATTTCATATAATAAAGTATAATTTGTGAGTGAAGCTTCTAAAATGGAGATTTTAGTTGCCTTTACACTTGTAAGAGAGGGGAAAAAAAGAAAAAAACCTTGTTCATTGTAACACACTTCTAATGTTTTAGAATAAAATGTATTTTGTGGTCAGCTTATTTTCTGTTCTTTGTAAAAAGAGTGTTGTATCTGTACCTTTTCACAAGATGTAATGTAAGGTAACATCACAACAGGCACCATCATCTCTGGGGTTTTTGGTCAGGATGCTACAGATCTGAAAGCTATACCTAATTAATCTCTTCTTCTGTGTTCATTTTGGAAAAACTTGTTTTTATTATCCACAGATTTGACCAGTTCAAGTCTTCCTAGTCACTCTGTGAAAGACAAGAACATTTGAGAACATTACCACATTTAGGCTGGAGGATTGGGGCTTTTAGCTGAGCTGGAGTTTGGTCATCATAAGTTTTTAATGACGCGATGTGGGTTTTTTCTCTTCTTGTTGCTTTGTTTTAATTTATTTAGGAGCATACAAAATCAGAGTTAGATGCATGGAAGATTGTTCGGGTTAGTGAAGATTTTCGAGTGATAGCCTTGGGCCTGCCGGTACCTAAATACTCTGGTAACCCTTTGGATCCACCCCTTCGCTCTCGATTTCAAGCTAGAGATGTTTATCATCTGCCCTTTAGGGTGAGTGTGGTACCAGAAGATTGGATCATTTGTATTGAGTAGAGATAATACCCTGATGTTATGTTTTACTTGCCTCACTTCTGAAGAGAATTCTTCAGTAACAAATTTGTCTTAAAGTGCATTTTTCATATTTTCATATTGAATAATAAATTCCTGACATGCAATCTTAGCATTCCCATGGAATGCTGCAGCAGCAAAGTAACTTTTGTAACACAGACCTAAAGAAAGAATTTAATCTTTTTTTAATTCTTAAATAAAATTAATTCGGTGTCAAGGAGTTAGTAGAATCCTCATGTCTTAATTAGAGGGAAAGATAGAAAATGCTTCATATCATGACCTGTGACCCACAGTATGACACCAAAATTAATTTACTCTGATTTTATGTTCTATTTCTAGGACCATCTTCAGCTATTATATTCAATCGGATCAAACATTTCCACAGAGAGGTAATTTTTCGTAATGAAAAAAAAAAATTGAATGAAGAAGCTATGTCCTTTCAGGATTCCGTGCTATTTTTGTGTCTTTATCACTGCATACAGACCAGAAGTGAAGAAATTTTTAATACTTGTGGGCATATGCTTGCACAGCTTTTTGTATGCAGCCTTCATACAGTGAATCCTTAGTGCTTTAGAACTTTGGTCACATCTTACTTGTGTGCACTCAGAAGTAGTTTTGGCATCTTTCACTATATTTAACTTCTTATGATTTAGTATTTTAAATACAGATAGCATGTATAAAACTCTGTAATTACTTTTTCATATGCAGAATTTCTCAGCTCCTGTCTTTTGCTACAACTCTCTGCTCTCAAGAATCTTCTACATTGGGACTTCCAGATTTTCCTTTAGACAGCTTATCAGCTGCAGTTCAGATTTTGGTATGTACATACACGTGCTGTGAAACTGTATGGGTTTAAAATTTCTCAGAATTAGATCTGGTTTATTCATGTTGTTAGAAGAAGATTAACATGAATATTTAAAATAAAAAAACTCGAAAAACTAAGAATAGTTTGAGGGAGAAAAGTCTCATATCTCTGGATATTACTTTAACCAAACATATAGCATAATACTGAAGAACAAAGTATGGTATGACATAAGATCTGTATTGTTATTAAATGTATCTTAGTGCTCAATTTATTTTTTTTCCCTCCCTCTGGTTAATCACCTTACCTGACTTCAGGGCATCTACGGTATATCTGTTGGCACTGAGGTAGCAAGTGCAGAAAAATAAAAACCACAACCTAAAAGTGCTTTGGATTTTAATGTTACACATGTAAATCAGATTGATTGCATTACAAAGACCTATTCCTCTCCACTGACACATTAAAGGACCCAAAACAAATGTGGGCATAGGAAAGAGTTAAATTCTATGAGACGAAGCCTAGATTAGGTTCATTTGGGCTGGCTGGTGGATTTAGAATGAACAGAAATGGAGGAGTATATGAAGATGTAGGCTGTGCGCACTCTAAGATGCAGTGCTTCCTGATAGCTAAGTCCAGAGGGCAATAGGAATTGTACATTTGTGGAATTCACAGTGACAGGTCAGGAATAAAGCTGTGTCAGTTTTTCTGCTTTCCTGGATAGTCCTTTGTCCCTTGGACTTTATAATTACATGGTAAAAAGTCAAAGACAACATGAAAGGTGCCTCCTGAAGGAAGTCAGGGACGAGATCTGTATAAAGAGAGAGGGGTCGGTGCCCTTTTGCATGCAGGAAGGTATGGTCAACCCAGGAAGGTAAAATACCAGGGGAATTTCTCAAACCCACTCTCCAAGCTGCAGGTGTCTGTAGAAGGAACTCTGGATAGTTCTCTGTTGTCTCATGTGCAGTCATTTTACCTATGGTACTGCTCAGCAGCAGATCACTTCCTACATATTTTTTTGGGTTATATACATTAAAGCATATAAATTACTTGTGTTACTGCAGTGCTCAATCCCCTCAGTTGTGCTGGATACTTACAGACAGAATTCATTTTCTGAATTAGGGGTCCTACATTAGATATTAAGAAGTAATAAAAATTCAAGTTCAGTGAAATGAAGTAGTATTTGAAGGCTTTGGGAAAAAAATACTGTTGGATTTTGAAATAAATTGCAACTTTTTATACTTTGAGCCACAAAGTGAAAAATTATTTTTAAATGAATGCCAGATGGCTTTCAGAGTAACAGAAAGAAAATGAACCCTAAGCTATTATCTAACCTATGGAGTGAAGGAAGCATTTTATTTTACATTAGAGAATGTGAAGTGTTACCATTGTATGACAGTGTCTTTTGTAGGTAAATGGAAACTGTTTATTTTAGAGTTAGTTTTAATCACTTGGATTTCTAAGCTGTGCTCAGTGATTTCAAGCTACATCATTTTTCCTTTGTGTGCTGGGTAAGTGCCATACTCTGCTTCTAGTTTAGTTAGTCTAATTGTTTAAAAGCGTGAAGAGAGTGCATTGTGATGAGTAGTTTCTAATCTTCTGTCATAGAGTCACACAGTTCCAAAATATAATCTCTTAGTTTGAGAACTCCTGCCTGACAAAAGGGCAATTTTTTGTAGGGTCTTGTTCTGAAGTGGCTTATTTTATGCATTCTGTTGTAATTATTACTAATTTGAGATAATGTGGAAAAATTACATGGTATGTCTTTATATACAGATGGAGGCCTTTTAAAATGCAATAAAGGGCTCCCTGATCCTTGAAGATGTACATTATAGTGCAATGAATGGTTTATTTTTACTGATTTTTTTTTTTTAATGTGGAACATTATAAATAGTGTTACTGCTTATAAATTGAATTACGCATTTTGTAAAATATGCGTTTCCTGGCTTCATTTCCAAAGAACTCTTCTTTCAGTTGTGTGCTTATGTAAATCCAAGTGTGTAACTGAAAATCAGTTAATTTCATTTGAATTGTTTTATTTGCTTTGATGAAGGCTTAAAAATATAGTGCTAGTCAAATGACTGTTTACCACTAGTGTTACACAAAAGTAGTCCTTAAAAATTTGCAAGTCATTTTTGAAGCAAACAATCAATACTTAATTAAGCTAGAGAGTTTGAAACACTAGGAAAGGCTTTATGCATAGTGTCTTCAGTAGTCATAAATGCATTTCTCTTTCTTTATTGCTGCAGCAAAATAGTCAAATTTTTTTTTCTAGTTCAGGCAGCAATTGACAAAAGACTTAGTACTTAAATCTAACAGGGAGATAGTAAAAAAATAAAAGTTTGGTGTTTTTTCCCAAAACGGAAATGCAAGGATACTTAGTTATTCTTTTCAAAACAGAACAGTTTTAATCAAACTGTTCAGAAATTTCTATGAACTGATTTGTTAAGTAGAATTGGTACAATAGAATAGAATCAAATTTAAATACTATCAATTGTTTTGAATGGGTAGATCATTATTGAAATAGAGATTTCTTGTCATATGGTTTCTTTTCTAGTAGTACTGTGGAATTCATTTACCTGTGGTGGGATTTGTCTCTCTTGGCCATATTTGTCTTTAGTTATCTGAGCCAGTCAGTATAGCTTCCATTTAAACACAAGAAAGAAAATAATTTTTAGGGCATAGTTCTTCTAATCTGCTTTGGATATTTAAATTATAATGAATTCATCTGAGAAGTGCCTGTTTTGACATCTAGTCAAATACTGCTTGTAGTCATCCTTTGTATATTGCACTTGAAGTCTTATTTTAAGTTCAGAGCTCTGCAGAATTTTGGATTAATGGCTGGTGACAGAAAGAGCCAATAATTTTTTCAAATTTTTTTTAAATTTGAATTAGGATTCCTTTCCTATGATGTCAGTCCAGCATGTTATTGACCAGCTTTACCCCTATAATCTTTTCCTTGGAAAGGAAGGCAGGACTGCAGTCAATGACATGTTAAAAGTAAGTATTGAACTATACATTTATATTATAATTCTAGGGAGTGATAAATTATGGCAGTACTTCTCCTGACTAATGGTATGTCCTGGTTTAGGGCAAATTTTGGGAGAAAAGTTCAGAAGTGGTCTTTTATAGAAAGCAAATTCAAGTGCCCCTCCTCCAGCTGGTTTGGGAGGTAAACTTCCTTTGAGAAAAGTGGAAAAACTGTTTATTTAACAAGCAGAGTACTCACAAACATGGAAAAATGAATAATATTAAACGATAAAACCTCTCTCTGTTCTGAAGAGATGGCAAATTCAGAGAG